>JALIZH010032992.1:6992500-6995000 GCA_030522465.1 Rhipicephalus appendiculatus
GCAAAGTACAGCTTAAACCGCGAAAGCGTGAGTAAGCGTGGTGAGGTAACAGGTGTGACATGCCGTATGTATTCATTCGCCGTTAAAATTTCGGGCAAATCAAATCAATTTAATAAAAAAATTTAATTGCACTGCAATATGGAAAATGCGTACACAAATATTTGGACCCATAGCCTAAGCGGCTAGTGATTGGGTCCAATACAAAAAAAGGTTATAAGAATTATTGGTCTTGTACAGATAAAATAAATAGTGAAAGTATCCTACATAAGCGATAAGTATTATATATAGTCAAAGAACCATACTAAGGAACAACGCACACATAATTGTGGCGAAACAGCGCGGACAACGGGACGGAGAACATACAGGACACAGCGCTGTGTCCTGTATGTTCTCCGCCCCGTTGTCCGCGCTTAGGTGGACTAGTCGGTTCATGTTCATGAACCAACTAGTCCACCTAAGAACCCTTGCACCCATAATTACTATGAACTCAATAAATATACACGACAAAATTTTCAAGAATAAATAAAAAAACAAAAAAAATGCCTGGCTAGAAACATCGTTTGCAGGTAATGTCAAGACTTCTTGCGAGGTTGGTGTTGTTTTATGGAGAAAGTGAGCAAAGGAGACTTCTATAACTATATACAGCCGTGCTGGTACGCCTGTGGCCTTCGGCCAGACAGTCGGAAACGTAATAACGCTCACACAAGAGCGGGAACATTACACATCATTTACTCAGCAGTAGCATATATTTTAAAGCCGTTATCAAACACAAATGGCCCGTACGTTGACGTCAGCCTGATGTCACGGCAATGGACGTTTTTATTTCTTTGTCATCACTTTCACTTCGCAGTCGAGGCAACAGATAACACAGTCGTTTTTCGGTTCGTTCCCAAACTACAGAAGCAAAAAAAAAGTCACAGTTTCGCCGCAAGGGCGAGACAATGAATGCGATAGCAACAAATTGCAATGTCACGCGAAAGAACGGCAAGCAGATCGAAACGTGCAGAGCGCTGCTCAAGGCAGAAAGGACGCCCGAAAAGAACGCACACAGGATGAGCACGAACTAACATCGTTCACTGCTCGACACATAACGCGCTACTCAAATACAAAGGACGCACGAAACGTACGCACTGCATGGTATACAGAGGACGAGCGCGAACAAGTGTCACAGCGTTGTTACTTCACCGTGTTTGAACAGCGCGCTCCTTTCGCAAACGGGGCCTCTGCAGTGGGCGAAGTGACCTTCGTGCGCTCTGTAACTTCAACGCCATCTTTCCGGTGAAAGCACACGACGTACAAACCACCCCATTCACGAGATAAGTGCGCGCGCTCACGGGCGACTACGCTCCGTAGGGCAAAATACACGTTATAGAAGAGCGCACGCATCGCAACGAGCGGGGCGCCGAGCGTGCCCTTCGCGTCATCTCGCTGGCAATGTCGAGAACACGCTGCAATTCCACCGAGATCGGTTTATATAAATAACTCGCTGTTAGTATGCTGAAGGACGTGCGCTTCCGTCGCCGAGCCGTCTAACGCCGCGCGCTGTGGAGCGAGAGGTCACCAGTGTGATTCCGCGCGTCGGAAAATATTTTTCTGAATTATTTTGCTTTGAGGCTTTATATATATATATATATATATATATATATATATATATATATATATATATATATATATATATATATATATATATATATATATATATATATATATATATGGGACATGACGGCGACGGCAGAAACCAGCTGAGAGTGTCCATGTAGCTATCGCAATAAAAGGGGGGAATTAGCACTAAGTCGAGCCAAGCCTCGCACAGCGAAGCACGGTCCCGTCGCCGCTCGTACTCCCCATCGGCCAACACGTCGAGATTCGTTATGCCCGGCTTCCTCCTCAGGAGTACGCTCTTTCTTGGATCGCCTCATGGCTGTCTCGGCACGACTGGGTGCAGCCAGGCTATGCACCGTAGTGCGGGGTGGCGCGCGATGTATCAGTCGGTGGGCGTGGCTTACCTACCGCGCACGCGGCTTGGCCAGGTGGTGCGATATTTGGTCGCGATTCTTGCTTCCTCATTCTATCTCAATTTCTCTTTCTTTACGCCCGTGGTTTTAAGCTGTCATGGGAAGCTATGCGCGGCGTCTCCATCGGTCGCTATGTGCCGCGGTCTCCATCGCAGAGCGCGGCTTTGCATTACGTCACACCAGCTGTGCTCTTTACATCCCATGGCTTTAAACTGCCATGGGACGCTTTGTGCGGGGTCTCCATCGGTCGCTATGCGCGGCTTTGAATGACGTCACACCAGCTTTGCTCTTGCATCCCAATGGCTTCAAACTGCCGTGGGACGCTATACGCCGCGCATAGCGTCCAGCGGTCTCCAACGCAGAGCACGTGATGTTCTCGGCGGTCGTTAGGAAAATGGCGCTGCGAGTTTTTTGCAACACCACTGCCGCCTTTATGGTTTGACCTAACAGCCTCGCCATTAAAAACTATACTCAGCTTCAACTGA
>JALIZH010032992.1:7000000-7122500 GCA_030522465.1 Rhipicephalus appendiculatus
TACACATCCTCAACATGCGCAGACAAAATCAACGATTTTACACGGATACACGTCCTTTTGCAGGCATAGAGGAATTCACGAATGCGGGTGACACGTATGGACGTACGCATGTATCGGATCATATACGGACGTACCTCGCTAAACCAATAACAACAAAAACACGGCCATCGAAATTCAAGATAACCTCAAGCGTTCACGAAACATCGTAACTCAAACCTGTGATGCACAGTGCCGCAGGCTGTTGCTGTGACACAGGCTCGGGCGGCCACTACTCGAATCACGACGACAGTGGTCGTGCTGCCACAAAGCCGATAAACCGACAACAGCGGCCGTACCGCGTGAAATGCTGTCACCACCAGCTGCAGCTTCCGTACGGATAACCAGCCCCGTGGCGTGAGCCCGAGGACTCGTACCACGTCGTGGGAGGACACCGTGGAACACGTCACGGACTGGAACGCAACACTGACGGTAAGTGACAGAACCGACATATCGGGGGGGCCGATATAGCATTGTTGACCAAGACAAAGACGCTTGAACAAACAACGAGCTGCAGACACAGACGGACTTGATTTGTTCGGCTGGCCCGCGCGCGGTGGCTCAGTGGTTACGGTGCTCGGCTGCTGACCCAAAAGACGCGGGATCGACCCCGGTCGTGGCCGTCGCATTTCGATGGAGGCGAAAATGGTAGAGGCCCGTATACTATGTGATGTCGGTTCACATTAAAAGAAGACCGGATGGGCTAAATTATCAGGAGCCCTCTACAACGAAGACTCTCATAGCCTGAGTCGCTTTGGGACGTTAATCCCCGTTAACCAACCAACAGTTTGACGTTGTTTAACCCGCTACCTACTAGCCAATTGGTCTAATATATGGGAACCGACAAGGTTTAGTTGGCACCCACGCCCTTAACCAGATATGTAATGTGCATGGTTGCGCAGATATGTAAAACAGCCTTAACAACCTGTATTCTGCGTCCAGACCTCCGGTAACTTTTCCTATGGTCCCATACATAAACGAGCGTCAAGTGCGGTATGGTATTTTCTGAGCAAAAATGGGAGGGCACAAATTGTATTTGCTGATTATACTGATTGAAAGCCCGTCCATCACAAAGTGGTGGACGGGCTATCTATCTATCTATCTATCTATCTATCTATCTATCTATCTATCTATCTATCTATCTATCTATCTATCTATCTATCTATCTATCTATCTATCTATCTATCTATCTATCTATCTATCTATCTATCTATCTATCTATCTATCTATCTATCTATCTATCTATCTATCTATCTATCTATCTATCTATCTATCTATCTATCTATCTATCTATCTATCTATCTATCTATCTATCTATCTATCTATCTATCTATCTATCTATCTATCTATCTATCTATCTATCTATCTATCTATCTATCTATCTATCTATCTATCTATCTATCTATCTATCTATCTATCATTATACGGATATCGCTCCTCTATGAGTTCATCACTTTGTTATGAAAGAACGCACAATTGTATTAAAGAAACAGTATACCAAAATAAAAGGAACACTTATAACTTGATGCGAAAAGGAAAGAAAATAGAAAGCCGTGTTTGTTAGCCTTTCCGTATCACGATGTGTTGCGTACACCACCATATTAGGCTATTTATTTCCTGTTGCAACAAGTAACTCGAACAGTTGCGACACTAATAACGATGCCCCCGGATTCGAGAGTGTCGTGTTCTTTCGTTTCTGACAAGGAGCTGCACAGCCAAGTTACGAACCAAAAAAATTACACCATCTCCCGCTAAAGGGAACCATGTGTAGATGTGAAGCAGCGGGCGCTAACGCTTACACTGGCGGCGGCGTTGACGCTGGCGCTCATCCCAGCGTTGCGCAGGAGAGAAAACTGGGGAGGCGCAAAGCACGCAGTCATGGAGCGGTGTTTCCTACTGGAACATGCCAATCGCTGCTAATGGGCAATGAGAGACAGAAGACTCCGACTGGACACAGAGACCCGCAGTCCGCTTTTAGTTAACGCGAACGCTGCGAATTTTTATTGTTCAACAACGCACACGAGAAATCTCCCACCGGCACCACCTTGCAGGTCAAAATCCATTCCCATATATACGGAGTGGCCAGTGAACGGTTGTGCAGCGCGAGCAGTCAGTTTTTTCAACCAAGAAACTCGCTAGCAGACGCTGCCTGCGTCGGCGTCGCGAGGCGAGAGAGGGGGGGAGCGTAGGAGAGGAGAGAGAGGAGGGGACGCGCATGCGCAGTGGGAGCGTGGACGCCGCGGGCAGGGATGCCTAGAGGAGAGAGGGGGGGAGCGTAGGAGGAGAGAGAGGAGGGGAGGCGCCTGCGCCGTGAGGGTGTGGTTGCCGCGGGGAGGGATGCCTAGAGGAGAGAGAGGGGGGAAAGGAGGTTTTTTATTTTTTTTAAAGGGTTTGCGCATGCGCAGTAAGGGAGGCCACGCGGACACACCACCACCACCACCACCACCACCGGATTAAGCTTCGCCATAAGATGCTTCACATCTAAAAAAGAAGCGGATACATATTAGCGGGCCAGGATTCGAGACGTCAAGGCGGTACACTCGATAGCCGAGTCTTCCCGGGAAATGCTGCCGACATACACGTGCATCGAAAGGCCAAAGAGCTAGCTTGGCCAGTGGGAGAGAGAGGGAATAGCTACGGGTCCCATGTACCGAAAGGGTTTCAGTGTCACGAGTCATCGACTAATATATAAGCAGAGAACGGAAGAAAGTTGCATAAACAGGGCGTACATTTCACCGATGGTCCTTCTTCGAGTCATTATGTGTATCTTTAAACCCGAAAGACAAAGGGCGAACTCGAATACTTTCTTTAAGATTTTGCTCGCTCTTGTTTCAAGCATGCCCGTGCCACGAACCGACTCTCGGTTCTGGTTTGTAATGTTTTAATGCCTCACTTTGTAATGAGAGCGCCGTAAGAAGGCAAACGTCTAGGCATTTGAAAGGAAAAAAAAGTTTAAATTGATTAAATCAACAAGATAAGCCGTTTATTGAATATCTCGTATGATGCTCCATGCTTCCAGGACCGCTCTTGTATTTAATGCCAAGGTTCTTGAATATTTAAGAGTCGGAATGATGGGAAATTATTCAGCTAGCATACTAATGTGGAGCGAAGCGAAGAGGCTTTCATTGCCGTTGCCGTGGCGGTCGCATTTTGGATGGAAGCGAAATGCTAGAGGCCCGTGCACTGTGCGATGCCAGTGCACGTTAAAGAACACCAGGCGGTCGAAATTTCCGGAGCCCTCCACTACGGCGTCCCTCATAATAATATCGCGGTTTTGGGTAAGTAAAACCCCAGATGTTCTTGTTCTTCTTCTTCTAATTCGTATTATTATTATTATTATTATTATTATTATTATTATTATTATTATTATTATTATTATTATTATTATTAACGCGTTAGCGTTAAAGAGTTTGTTTCGCAGAAATTCCGGTGTCGGCGACGGCGTCGTTGGTTGTGAGCAAAAAATCATTTTGTCCGTGGCCGAAAAATCGAGCAAGATTCAAATAAAACAAACAATAAAAGTTTTCGGGTTTTAGCGAGGATCAAACCGAGGCCGTCTACGTGGCAAAGCTGGTATTTTACGACAGAGCCACGATATTTCCTGAAACTTCTTCGAAAAAAAAAAGTACATGAATGTCATGCAGTGGAAAGAGTTTCCTTAACGCATGTAATATTGAGTGGCAGAAGCGTAGAATCGCGCCAGGCGTCAAAACATGTGAATTGCGCCAATGAGTGGGTGTTTTAAAAGGCCCACCCATTACAAAGCGCTCAGACATATTTAATCATCATCAGCAACAGAAGCATCAACAAAGTGAACAGCTGCGTAGGTTCGCGTGTTGCCCTGGAGACGCGTAGTGAGCCCTTCGCTGATTGGCAGAAGGAATGAATATGGCGTAGTGGGCACTTAACAACTGTGCTTGCAGTAGGCATTGAATGATATTATGAAACAGCCAATGACAGTCGTTCGTTTCCTTATGGCACGGTTGAGGCATGCACCGAGAACCGAAGCAGGCTAGCAATTCAGAAGGCGATGCACACGAGGCCCGATTACGCTATCACGTTCTACTCTTGAAGGCAAAGCTCAAGCGTCCTCCAAGATTCTTCTTCTTCTTCTTCTTCTTCTTCTTCTTCTTCTTCTTCTTCTTATTATTATTATTATTATTATTATTATTATTATTATTATTATTACTATTTTATTGCCATTCGAGAATCAAACATGTGCCCCTACTCTGCTCAAAAGACGGAATAAAAGTAAGATAGCGCTACTAATTACTGAGACAACGCCAGGGTGCAAGATATAAAGAGTATAAATCTTACACCGTGGACGAGACAGTACAGTGCGAGTGTTTTCTAAAGCCTGATGGAAAAGTGAAAGTGGTCGCTGGGATCAGATTGTTACATTTTTTTTCGTGTCAAAAATAAAAGAAAAAAAGAACCTAACATAAAACGTAACCAGTTTCTTTTTTTTTTTTTTATGGAAGCCAAGGTTGTTGTCACCTCGCCCGCCTAAGAAACCTGCTTTGTCTCTTTATTCTTACATAGTGGAATCTATTTGATACATTTTTCGAGGGAACCGGAAATAAAACGTATTATACGAAAATCGTATCAGCCAAAGAGGTTGGCCGGGAGTTGCATCGGCCGGGAGCAAAAAGAAAAATGTATCAGGCCGAAAAACTTTTTTCACTACAGTTCTCGTTCTCTTAGGGAAGCGTCTGGTCTAGGATTCGCTCACGTACTCAATTCTCCGGGATGTTCACACTCATTGTATGACTACAAGATGACAGAGCCCCTACAAGCGGCACAGTTCATCTCAGCATGAAATGGCGCTGCCTCGGTCAAAGCCATGGTTAGTACGCCCACGAGTTAATTGATCCACCGGCGTTCGCTGTTCCGCCGCTGTTCGCTGCTTACCGAACGAAGTTCCCAAGTGTAGCTTTCCTACGTGAACTTGCGTGTGATGCTCACGTTGATAATCGTGCTTCTGGTGGTTCCCTATGGTTAGCTTTGAAGCCTTCACCTAACTTACCAAGCTAGCGAGTGTACTTACGCACTTTCTATTCGCGCTCATTAGTCGAGTTCTCGCTCAATTAACAGGACAAACTAGAACAATATATTTGCCTCGCTTATTGTATCTTGAGCTTCACGAAGCAGTTAAGAGAGGATGTTCCTAAGCAACACTGACAAAAAGCGAATGCAACACGTGTGCAAATCTAACTAACCAAGTGTTTCTAAGGCCTTAAGAAATACCGCCGTCATGTTTCTTTAGAAATACATAGAACAATAGCAAAATGAGATATACATTTTTTTTCTTTTTCTGAACAAGTGCGATCCACGAACACTTACGAGGGTTTTGTTTTAAGCTGTAATGTAGTCTTCCTTTGCAACTATAAATGCTTTAAACAGTGATAGCGTTCAAACAGAATCTCCCTCTCGGTATCGCGTACTGCTCTAAACGGTGGCTACCTGCTACTTGTCAACAACGAAGTGAGCCGACTTTCACTGAATCGTCGCATTTAACTTCGTAACTGTGTTTTAGTGAAACAGACACTGAACTAGAGAATTCGCTGGGTATTCTGGATCGTCATTTTCTGATTGACAGGATTCGACGATGTCACTTTCATCGAAAGAAATATTGCCAGAGTTTACAACGCGTGTCGATCTAGTGATCGAGCCGGTTTCCCGCCTTGCGCAGATGCTCTCTTCGCGTAAGGTGGCAAAGCGTTTAGTGTGGTTCTCGCATTTACCTCCTTTCTTTTTTTATTTCTTTTTTTATGATGGACGACGACCCTCACCCTTAAAGGACGCGGGCATAAGAAAAGAGGAAGTATTTGCACGAACATACCTCATCATTCCTTTCTTGTTTTTTCAGCAGAATGAGTGCCCAGCACCGGAGCTATAACAAAGGATTTCTTGCATAACGAAGACTCATTTGTTATAGCCCAGTGCTAGTTAGGTAGCGCTCATTGCTCATAGTCAAAGATATCACAAGCACCACTTCGGACTGACGGTCTCGATGGTCAGGGGCTCGTGTTGGTTCGTTCTTCTGTACGGAACGACGGAGAGACGATAGTACACTGCGCATATATGCATTGAATGCGTATACCTGTATCATGTGGTGTGTGCGCGTGAGTGTGGCGTATACGTATGCAAGCGCAAACAAACAGGTGTGCACCTAAGCGAACATTTCCCTTGGACGCTGCCAAGTTGTCGTCTTTCCTAGCCGGCTACATCTCATAATGCGTTTGCGCAAGGCACCTTAAAGCTCTGTCTTCGGTCCAGCGACAAAATCATCTGCGAAAGCGGGTGCTCGAAACCTATGCATCTTTTCAATGAAGGCTCCCTGGGTGCCGCCATAGTCTTCTTTTGGCAGTTGGTAATATTGTCACGTGGTCGTGACGTCGACGAAGGCAGCAGGCGACGTGTCTAAGATGAAACTGTTTATTAGGCCGAACTTGTGGCCGGTAAACGGAAAGTAAGATTACAGCAATACACGCTGGCACTGATAGCGGCGAACACAGCGTCGGCCGTCGATCAACTGAACATCGCTGGAACGCGCCGGGTTTTATAAATCACGCGTCGAACATTCTAGTCTTATTTCTGGTCGTCGCGCAAGCTCTCGAATAATCTTGGGTGTTCGCGTCTTGCGCGAAATCTTAACAAAATGATCTACTAGAATCGTGAACCTTCTCGAACACTGCAGGCACTGTTTGTTCACAGTCTTTGTGGGCGTAAACCGAATACAGTAAAAGTGAAATAAGAAACGCGCGTGCCAATATGCATGACCACCCAAAAATGCACTGCCAAGGCAGCGACGTCAGTGCGCGTCAGCCTTTGTACTCCCGTAAAACAGTCCAGAAAGGGCGTGTTGCTCTTTTCGCTGAAAATGTCCATGCGGACTCCTACAACCTTAAGCTCCTCCCAGCCTTGCATCCGCCCTCAGCCGACTTCTATCCCAATATATATAGATGTTTTGATGCGCTCTTCTCCCCCTATTTCCTCCGTTGTCCTTTCCTGACAACCATTTCCTTCTTCCCTTCTTTTGTCTTAACTCCCTCAGGGGTCATCCTTCCCTCCCCAACTTCCTCGGGAAAAAAGTTCTTTTGTGGTCGACGTGAGGCGCAGGACAGCTCCTCGAGGAGTAATGAGAACAGAAAGCAAAAGAAGGCAGCGTTCAAAGGGAGGCGTGTCGATTGCCATTGTTCTCTTCCTGGTCCTCCTTGGCGAAGGGTGTTCTATGGCGTCGTCTCCAGTGTTGGCACGAGTGATTTACTTGTCCGAGCTGCTTTTCGCGCTAAAGCTATAGAAGATGAGTCTTCGTGATTAACTCCGTCATAGCGAATATTGTAAGATTTGCATACGCAGGCCCGTGCGGCTTTTTACTGCGACGTGATTGCAGGAAAAAGGGTTGCAGGATTGGGAATAACGTAGGTTCATACACGACACGTAAGCACGACACTAGAGTCTTGTACAATTCACGAAAAAGTGTTCAGTAGCTAGGTTATGCTCTTACTCCTCGAATCATTTCAATGACGGCAGGGAGTGTCATCTTTCTAATGCGAATCATTAGCGCACCTTTGAGCAAGAGTAGGGGGGCTCAACAAGCTTCACGTGTGCGCCAGTTCCCGCTAGAAAGAGAAGCGAACTCCGTTCTGTAATTTGTAGAGTCAGTTTTCCTACGTCGTTCTTTTTCGCGTCTTTGCTGTCGTCGAAGTAGCGCGTTTCCGCTAAAAACAAAAGCGGCGTGCAACGCCAAGAGCTGGCGTGTTTGTTCTTCTCTAGATAGGAGAAAGTATAGGTATCCATTGATAGCGAACAAAGAAGACGTTGCCAGTGCATGTTGTAATGTTCACTGTACGGTTGCCTCATTCGAACATGCGTTTAAGAATAGCCGTCAATGAAACGTGTTCCGTGCACGCCTACTCACAAAGGAGAGGCTCGCAGCACAGGCAGGGCTATAAACGAGAGCAGAGGAGATAGAAGCTGTTCCATGCGTGTCGTATTGTTGCGAGCAAAGTACAATGTTGCCATTGAACTCCGGTATCAGTGTTGTGTCACTTTGGGTTTGTTTCCTCTAATTATAGGGGTTTGGTCCGGAGAATGGAAGGTATAGCATATTCCTTTGCACTGGTGAACATTCACTCTAGGATTATTGATCTCGAGTGTATGTAGCCTGGGGCACAATTATGCCTTCTAAGTCTATTCCTCATTGGCAATGCAGGGTTGGAACAGACCTTGACAGTTGCGGAGCCTTCCGCCCTCCCCTGCCCCTCCCCTCTTAAGAAAAAATATTCGGCAGATCCCACGTACCACGGGAATCGATGTTATGCGAAGCACGCGAAGGGAAAGTGACGGTGGTGTAAGCTTTTTATTGAGCGACACGTTACGAAATGGCGCTAAAGATATGTACAAATGTTGTACGCGCCGACATATGTTTTATATAAGCAGTTGTTTACAGTTGCGTAACGATGCCAACAGCAACATGGGTATTACCAACACGGGAAGCGGTAATCTCATATGTAGCGCTTGTGCTTGCGAGGATGGTAGCCCTGGCTGGTGCTACGTAGACCAACTTCAGTGGATGGCGCTTAACTACAATTGACGTAAACCCGACGTGCCGCCTATATCATCGGTTTACATGTTTCTAAAACTAGATAGCCAGCAGTGCAATCACAATTGACGTTTCACCAACATTACGCCTGCCTAGGCCTTTTCCAAAGCAGTTCCGAGACCAGGCGCGGCTCTGTCGTTAAAAACTTGATTGCCATGCAGGATGCTTGGGTTCGATTCCCTGCTGGGACCCTGATATTTATTCTTTGCATTCGTCAGGTCAACGCTGCCGACGTCAGTTTTCCTTAACGCTCTCGCACTTAAATTACCAATGTGTGTTCTCACCGTTCCTGCAGGTAGACATAAACTGTCAATCACCTGTGGCGCATACCCGCATACCGCGGCCCGGGGTATACGGGTATGTGCCACACGTGTCTGGAGGAAAGGGTTTGATGACGTACGGGACGGGATTTTGACGTTATTCATGTCATGACCAGCCAGACATATTCGCCAAACCTTGTTAACCCTCCCATACTAATTTTTGTCTACCCCGTGTTAAGTAGTAGATCACGAGAGCGCCCAGACGTAGCGCCTTGACTGATGGATACGTAGATAGAAATGCTCAAAGTGCCTGCAGTTCGCTAAGAAATGCTTCGAATTTAAAAAAAGAGAGTGAGATTGTCCTTAGAAAGGACGCATTCTACACCTTTTTGATTTGTGAAAGGAAGTTGCTGATTCGTTTTCTTGCCTGCGAGAACTTATTAAAACGTCGTTGGCGCTCTCGACTGGTTACATTCCCTCATAGATGGGAAGGCGAGAAGCCGACAGAGGGTGGTTTTTTTTTTCTCTCCTTCTGTTTTCTTTCAGTTTCGAGTTTTGTGCTGCATCGATATGTTTAGAGAAAATAAAGGAGGAGTTGGAAGAAATGATCTGGTGAGATAGAGAAGTTAGCCATTGCTTAGACCCGCAGAAGCATTAGGTGAAGCGAAAGCAAAGTCCCGTATCCACGCCTCGCAGCAATAAAGGTAGCCTTTAGGAAATTATAGCTCATTATCCTAATGGCTCTCCTTTCACAAACATGGCTTAATAGTTTAGCCATCAAGAAAGGCGGAAGAGAGTGAAGCGTTGCCTTATTTTTAACCAGAAAATTGCTAACTCATTTGGCTGATGCAGCGGCTTTGGCATTAAACTGGCACGTACGATATTGGGCAATAACACCCCGCCTCGACGTTTGCATTTTTAGTGGAGCATTGTGAGAAGAATTGAGCAGTGCTGGCGAAATTCGTAGGCCTGTTTAGAGCGGGTCCGCATTCGTCCAGCAGCTGCGCTTGCCGGGCACCTCAGCATGCTACAACGGCTGCTGGAAAACTGTGTGAAAGTCCTGCGAAGCTGAAAATGTACCGTTTTGTCGGTTTCGTTGTTCGAGTTATCGCATGGTACTGGATGCGCCTACAAGTATTCGGCATTTTCTTGTATGCTCCTGCTATTGCGAAGGGCCTTTTATAACCAAATAGTGTTGTGAAACTTCTTGTATGGACGGTATAACACGCATTATAAACATGTGCACCACAAACTAAACAGAGTGCATGAGAATAACGCTTCCTCGCTGTTTTTTATGCGTTCTTTGCGCAGCAACTTCCTCTGGAGTAAATATTGCGAAAGGTTGCGTGTAAGCCTCGTTATTATGACTTTTTTTTCTATTGCCTATGTAGCCTTTACTTTGTGTTTGTTCACTCTCCTTTACTTTTCCGTAACAAAAACTAACATTCAGAATCATTGTTGACTTTGCTTTCACTAGGCACGCCTGAAATAACATCCTTTATCACTAGAACTTCGTCTGTCTGTTTTTTTTTCTTTTTTTTTTTACATTAAGCTCAACAACACGGAAGAAATGCTCCCACGGGCACATTCAAAGCTACTACTCTTGCATTTTAAGGGTTTGCGGTTCAATTAAACGCAGTTCTCTCCAAAGCTTTCTTCTTTGGATGTTTTATACGCGTCCAAGTAGGCTTTCACATCTCTGAGACTAAGAAGACTAGGCAAGCTCTTAATCTTAGCGTCTTCTGAGACGGGTAGCTAAATCTATGGCCTCAATAATGGCCAAGAGGAGCTCCAGCATAATTCTCGTCTAAAGCTCTTACGCACTACTTGTATATGCCCGGCCCTTAATAGCTATTCCCTTCTAGTTGAGAACGTAAGCGTCCACGTCAGTATTATGTCGCACTAAGGAAACGGGATGAGACTGTGGGTAAAGATCTCCTGTGGGAGCCCGACTATGTGATGCGTGAGTGTGGATTTTTATTTTATGTTCTATTCTTCCCTAGGACGCTGTTTACGGGCTGCCTCGGCACGGTGTATTTGAGCTTCTTTCTAGCATTCACCAGCGTCTCGAACTGCTCTATGGCACTGGCATCCCACGACCATCGAAACGCGCGCTTGGCAACGAAATATTGCAAAGTTGGAATTTTCGTGATGTGTACAGCCGGGGTGGCGTTAAACATTGACGGACGTTCAATAAAATTGTATCCATCCACGTAGTCTCTCTGTCTGCTTTACATCTTGACCAGCAGAGGACTTTTATTCCACTTCATGAAAATGCAAACCTGACTGTTCAAACCTGACCATCAGTGCAAACCTGCTCACCCGGACAATCAATGGCTGTTAAACAAATGTTCTTTCAATATCTCCTAATGAGCCATTTCTTGTGCTCACGATGAGATTCTCCATGCCCTTAAATTAGTAGCCGGTGCCAAAAAAATGCTGCACAGCCAAGTAATGAATACCCAACTAAAATAAAGAATATTTTCTTTAGGGGAACTCGTTATGACTAGTATACTCTCATGTCCCGAAAAATCAAATACTTATCCCCGCTACCAAGTGTGCAATGTGTTATCGTCCTAAGGAAACCACACAATTAATCTCGGTGGTATTGTGAGTTGCAGTAGGAAAAGATATTAGCGCTTGTTCACTTATATTAGAAAGACAGGCAAATATTTTTTTACAATATGCGCAGGATCCAATTCCGTTCCTTTTTTCTAACTTTAGCTAATACAAAACGAATGCTGTCTATACTGTGGTGTTGAACTGTAACCACTTAAGGCACTGCGAATCTTCAAGGAACTTGAACCACGTTTGTGAGAAGCCATCTTATGTCTTTTTTTCTTTTTTTTTATGACGCTTTCTAGTTTCTTTCCAAAGCTATAGTGAAGCCATTAGCTTGAGAAACATGGAGTTTCTGCGATGGGGAAGAGAGAGGGAATAATTACCCCACACAAAACGAAAATTTGTTATTTTATATTTGATGTTTGCTTTTTTTAAATTTGAGTAATGGTCTCACAGGCCCTGCTATAGCCATAATAAGGACGTCTCCGTTACTTCTGATAAGGAATTATTGCAAGAAAATGAGGAACACTTTTTTCAGAATAATCGGCGATGGCTGTGTTTCTATCGTTTTGGCAGAAACGAAAAATGAATGAGATTAGGTTTTTAAAATGTGCATGCAGTGTGTGTTTCTGGAGTGAAAATTCGCTCTAGAAACGGAGAGAGATAATGCGTTAGGACATCGCATATACACCACGCCTTAAGATCTTCGCGTTTTCCCCGTTCAAGCCTTCCGTGGTCTCGCTTCTTTTGCTTGTCTTATAAACGCGTTACGCTTCACGAAGTGCACACACAGTCCACTAATGGATTCTGCAACCCCCCATCTGGCTCCGGTGTGCCATTAGGAGTATATTTCTTCGTTTCATCGTCATGCTCGACGAGCATTTAATTGTGGCCAAAGTAAGGATACGTCCTCCAGGCGTAACTTTTTTCCGGCGATTCTTAGTGCGAACGTATAGCGCGATAAGTAATCGTATTGTAAGTATGGTTTGGTGGCACTTTATTTCTTTCTTTACCTCATCCTGCGAAAGCGTGAGCACTTACGTTCGTTCGGATATTTGGAATGTCCATGCGCAGTGCCAGCCAAGTTGAAGACTGAATATTTTCGTTTCACGCTGTAAAACCGCGATATAACAATAACGAATGCCGTATTGAGGGCGTTCATATTAGTTTATACCACTTGGGCTCCTTTACCGTACACCTCAATCTACGTGCAGCAGGGGGGGCACAGGTGTTCTCGTACTCGTATGTCACCCCTATAAGAATGCGGCCTCCGGAAAATTCCATATATGTTGCAAAATTACTGGCTTGCAAACAAAACTGCTATTTTGTTTTTGTCGGTTCGCTTGCCACACGCATTAATCACTGCTGAACGCAATCTACCTGTGTTGTCCGCCGTGGTGGATCAGTGGTTACGGTGCTCGGTCTACTGAACCAAAGGTTGCAGGGTTCAATCCCTGCCGCGGCGGTCGCATTTCGGTGGAGGTGAAATGGTAGAGGCCCGTGTACTGTGTGATGTCAGTGCACGTTAAAGAACATCCAGTTGGCCGAAATTTCCGGAGCCCTCCGCTACGGCGTCCCCTATAATCATATCGTGGTTTTGGAACTTAAAACCCCAGATGTCATTAACCTACCTGTGTAGAGAGAGATAGAGATGTAAAGAGTTCCTTAGTTAAAAGCACAGATGTTTGATGGCGTGAATGTATTCGCCTATTCATAACTCTACATGGGAGGGGCACAATAATTTTAGAATTATGATAACAGAAGGGAAAGAAACTATGGAATAGACCTGCTTGAACGTAAGAGGTTGCGCGTAAAAAAAAAAAAAAGACACGTTCTCAACTAAAGGTACGGAAGGATATTTGCGTTTATCCTCGTACCTTTCCTTGTGGACGTTTTTTATATTTTTTTATCGCGCAAACATTAACTTTCAGGTATGCATACCACACTTGGTCATCAATGAGTTCCACCCTTTAGGAGCCATCCAATAATTCCTGCAGCCTCGAAGTGTGACTCCGCGTAGGAAACGAAAATCAAGGCACCCTCCTCAAACAACACGTGCCGTAGCGTAGCAGTTAGACCGCAGATATATCGCGAGGACCACGCAACCTACGCTAACGGAAGATTTCTCACTAATGAGGTTCACCACTCAATTTCGCCATTTTCCCGTGCAAACTTAGGTGACCAGTCTGCCCACGCGCACACACTGTTCACAAGGGATTGTATTCGCTGTGTAACCGAAGCGGTTGTCGCCATTATTTATTCAGCGCTTAATTAATTTCGCGAAATATGAAACGCGTTGCGCGTCATCGCTGCCATCGAAAATCCTTTCGGGTGGTTGGCGTAAAAGGAGGTGGGGTGGCGGAAAGGGGTAAGCGGAACTGGCTTCCCGTTAATGCGAGTTTGTTGTTGAGCGGGAAAGCGTTTACTTACGTAGCATCTGCAATTAAACGGAACGTCAACTCGTAATACCCGTGTTGTTATGGGAAGTTCGCGAGCCCAAATCCTATTTGTGTAACGCGCGTGGTCGTGCAGCCTGCATTGTTCGCGTATGATTTCCGTATGTCTATCGATAGCACCGACGGGTTACGCTCTCTGTAATCTCGATGTTTAGTATCACACGACCTGACCCAATGGCACGTTTGGCCACGCGCGCCGCTTTCGAACAAACCACGAGGTGCGAATGACTGAGCGTTATAACTTCGTTAGCGACGGGAACCTGGTGCGACAGGCGGACGGGCATTCTTGGTATTCAGTTCCAACAGAGAAGATAGAGTCCCAGAACTGGAGAGAAAAGCCGCTTTCCAGTAGCTTGACAGAGGCTCCGGCCCTGGTTACATTTGTAAAGAAAGATTTCATAAAGAAAAGAGAATGAACATAACATGTGCAATTGTTACAAATAACTGTTACATATTACAGAGCGTATTCATATGACAAATTACACATTGATCTCAACACATAATTTCAAACACAACGCACTATCTCGATAAAAATAAATGCGAAAAGTGCAGCACCTACACGCTTCGCTGTTAGAATTTCTTTTCAATCCCTTGTAGCATAGCCAATAAAAATTAAAAAAAGAAAACTAGAGTCGCCCATGATACCATGGGTGACTCTAGTGTCTGTTTATTACCAGCCAGGTTACAAGCCCTTGATTACAATACCGAGACAACTGGTTCAAGAAATGAACATACCAATACAACTGATAATCCATGTACTCATTATTACTAGTCGGTGAGGACTAGTAATAATCCATCCCACTTTAAAGAGCAAAATGGAAAATTCGTCTGTACACACATAATACCCCAAAGTTCTTTATGAAAAACAGCAAATTCCCAGCAGGCGTCTGCGTTGACCTGCTTAAACTTTCTCATCCATTTGGACTCTTTCAACCCGAGAAAACAGCAGGTTGCCGACTCTGGTTTGCTGCCACTTTTACGAAATTTGTTGACGGCAATACAGTGCCACTTGTGATCCTCACTGCAGTAGCGAGTAAAACGATCGATCATCTTCTTTGCTCCTTTTTTCGTTCGGCGCACAAAAACAGTCGTTCGCGATCTCATGTTGATCAACCAAGACGGTATATAGGGCACTCTCCGGAGCAGACAATCCTTGACTGTCGGCCTAATCAGCCGTCGCATCAGAGGTCGCTCTAGACTCTACTGAAGTTTTCACATGTTAGCTTCCTCTAAACTGCACGCCTGCTTTAGTTCTACGAACTTTTTTATAATATTTCAGTCCCCGTTTTCTTTCTGGCTAGTTTAGGATAGTTTAGGACCCATTTGCTTATACTCCTTTTTACTCATTTTGCGTTTTCTTGAACAGCTCGCCGATATAACTTCAATCTCAAGGTCCGCTGTTTTTGCAACCTCTGAACTGTGTTCGTCGTATAAGCACTCAGTTCCTTGGCAAATACGCCGTAAATGAGGCGGTGGAATTCCGTGCTGTGCTTTTGCGATTACAAAATACATGGGCCGCGTAAATTGAACAGTGCTTGCAGGCAGTTTTTATTAGGATGAAAACTTGAAAACCACGCTTTATATACAAGAAGACTACAATTCAATCATAACGAATACGCAGCTCGCGCGGACTTCAGAGGCGAATATATCATTTGCGTTCGCATTTCTACAGCAGTCCATTTCTACCAACAACCTAGTATATAATGCAATTTGTTGGTGCCGTCGACAAAGCGTGGCCCACTCATTTTAACCTTTGGCGCCTTTGTGCAGCTAGTATCTTTTTTTTTCTTTTTTTTTTGCAGCTTCACTTACGTGATTCACCATCGTATTTGATCTTTCTGAACTTGTTGCTGCCCGACATACGCAAACGAGAGGCTTCACCTCCGCACTGCGCTACATCAACTGGACGGAAGCGTTTTCACAGTCGAGAAGGTATTGGGACCATGGGGATGCCCATCACAGCTCCGAAAGGCAACGAAAGCGCTGTTGCGGTTTCTCAAGGACACCGGACTGATTCGTCGTTTGTGAAGTCAAACGTGGAACTGTTGCGTCGGCTCAGTGACTTTTCTCTCCTCCTCTGTAACTTTTCTCCCCCCCTCCCCCCCGTGCAGGGTAGCCTACCGGGCTCAGCCCAGGTTAACCTCCCTGCCTTTCTTCTGCCCTTATTCTCTCTCTCTAGTTTGTATTGCATTTTCATCCCTCAGATAGAAGACGTGTATCATTTCCGTTTTCCGCGTTCACGTCTCCTCCACTTCCTTTTGTATCGGAAGAATCCTCGAGCTTTCCGCGGTTCTTTTGTTCTGTTGTTCTATTCTTTTCAAGCGAGATTACATCGTAACAGAACGGCGGACACAATTCAAGTGCCGATGCAATGCTAGAATATTCTTTGAGAACAGCAGCTAAGCCCAACTATGCGCAAGGACGTATAGGATTATGACCTAACCCCAACTAGCCTTAGACTGTAGCAAAGAATAACACTGAGGCTGTGGCGTTTTCTGCATTTTGCGGCAGGCCGAGCTGCTATTTACAACACGGGGCTCTTTGTTTCGCATTTATAAGGAACGTGTCGTCAAAGGGCATTCTAATTACAAGGCAGTGCATATATATTATGCTCTTTCTTCCTTTCCCTTTGACGTAGCTTCGCCTCTCTAAAGAGAATCCATTATCGGCTACGACTTTCTCGTCAAGCTCATTTTTCTCAGAAACTCACAGACAATGTCGCCATAAAAATGGTTCTGTTCCGTGACGTATTACATGAACACTTATTGCTATGTTTAAGCGCTTTGAGGCTTCAAGTTACTGTCAGTTAAATGCCTCAGCTAGGCAACAGCACTTTTGGCACATTCTTAGAATGCCTTGTGACCACATTGTATACCTCACATTTTTCGAATTATTTCCCGGTTTGTATTAACCTTGGTTGAATCATTGATGGTGTCAGCCTCAGCGATATGCTTAATATGCAACAGTTCCTCGAAGACGGATAATAATGTACTGATTCGCTGGCATCATCATAGGTATAAAAAGGAACAGTTGAATGATTTTATTACTCTGTTTTCTTCGTCACAACGATCGTGAAAAACGACGACACTGGCGTTATAGCACACAAAACACTATCGCATCAGGAAATATGAGCATAAAATAACCATTTTAGAGGGTGTCTTAAGGAATTAAAGGGAGGACATTATTATTCTAACCTCTATATTCTATTTTCATAAATTTCTCTTGTCCTTCCTGCTGTTGCTGTGCAAATGGGGCCCTCTGCGTGAAGCACCTCCTTCCGCCCCTCTGACGTCAGTACGTTAGTACTCTTGTGCATTGACATCAGAATACTTGCTTTCTCGCACGTACAAGAAGGCGGCAAAGATTCGGACTTGCTGAATTACTAACGTCACAGACGTTAATCCAGTAGGAGACTTACTAAGCGATTGTTAAACACTTAAGGGAGGGAAAAATGAAAGGCTTCAAAATAAACTTACAGCCGCAGAGTGCGTAGACACGGCTTATCAAAACATTGCGACTGAACCTCACCAATGCTTCACCAATGTACGGCCTTTAATTTTTGGGATGACATACTGATAATGCAAAGCCCTTGAAAGGACAACGACAACAGAGCAGAACACAACACGAGCAAGAAAGGCAGGACGGTAAACCTATAGCCGTAGAACATGGGATGCGGCTCATGAAAACCTTGCAACTGAATTTACTGAAGTCGAATTTGTACTCCCTTAAATTGTGTTATATCATTTTCATTGAGGTGATTGTGGTAATCTAAGCCCTTCAAGCATCGTTAGGAACGCAGAACTCATTCGCTATATTAAAGCGTGCTAATAAAAGAAAAGTCACAGTTTCGCCGCAAGGGCGAAGCAATGAATGCGATAGCAACAAGTGAGAGAGAGAGTGGTTGGGGAAAAGAAGAAGATAAAAAAAAGGGCGCTATTTTCTGCCTCCCGACGTGGGGGCACGGCTCAGCGCCCTTAGGGAAGGGGAAGTAAAGAGGATAGGAAGAAGAGAAGATAGAAAGGAGGAGAGAGTAGCGTGGCAAGAGGGTATCTTGTCAGCGCAGGCAGGAGCACAAAGGCAAGCGTTCGGCTATAGGGCGGCGAGGTCTGCAGGAACGGCAAACTCGAGGAACGCACGCAGGGCCGGTATCTTCGACCGCGCGGGAAAAAGGAAGTCCTCCGCAGTTGTCGCAGGGAGACCCAGCAGGCGATAGCGGCTCGCCATCACACATCGTTAGCGGCCAAAGCAAGGCAGGAGCATATGATATGCTCCAGTGTTTCGTCGTCGCCGCATCTGCGGCACGCAGGCGATGGGCAGCGACCCTTGGAGTACATGCGTGCCGCAGGCCAGACGCTGCCGGTCCGCAGGCGAATGCCACACAATGAACGGGAATCTAGAAAACGCAGGAAGGGGAAGATGGAAGCTTGCGATGAAAAAATCCGTAAACTGGGGTTGTGTACTCAAGCCGACGTTTCGACAAGTTAACTTGTCTTCTTCAATGCTAGAACTGATTTTCTTAGCGCTAGCGTGTATATGCTTCGTACCCTCTCCTCCAATCCGAACAATGGAGGAGGGAGGGCAACTGTGGATGGGGGGGGGGGGGGGAGGGGGGGTACGGGAGGGGGGCCGCTGTGATGAATTGTGCGAGCAAAAGGGAAAAAGGGAAGAGGTATTCCATGAATAAAAAAGAAAAGAAAGAAGCGTGGGATTGGGGGGCCAGACGTTTCTATGAATGACGGTTGTCAGCGAAAACATCACACAACAATGGTAGGTTAGAAATTCCTAGAAGGAGGGCTTAACTTTCATTGGTTTTTCGTTGTGTATGTACCATATCGAATGGATTCAAGAGCCCCCTTAAAAAGTTTATACCTGCTGGCTGGAGTGTATTGAACTTGTGAATAAGGTATGACTATGTGTACGTTTTGTCTCTTGCGGACCGGAAGTTTGACTGAAGTATGTAAAGTTTGAGATCGTTGAAGTTGTGACCTGCTACATTAAAATGCTAGGCCATGGCTTTCGGTAATTTCCATTGCAGTGTCCGCGTGATGACCCTTTTCTCTAACATTAAAGGGGTACTGACACAAAAACTTTGGTCTCGCGTTTTTTTGCTGCAATGTGTTGCTAGGGGCCTGTTAGTGATAACACGGCACCTCGTTTGCTGCAGCGCGCGACAGATATTTAATTACAGGCTCCTCATTACCGACCAGTTTCAGTTTCGGTTTCAGAGAGCTCGAAAAACGACAAGCCGCCGGGTGCAACTATCACCACCTAGCGTGCGCAGCTCTCGATCACGTCAGTACACAGAACTGTGACGCACTTCCGCACGGTCTGCATCAAGAAGTCCTTTCGAATAGGAAACGGGACAGCAGTGTCGCCAAACACAAAACTTTCAATGCGTGCGCCGCGGCCACAGATTCGCGACCAGCCGCCGAGAAGTATAGACTGCTGGAACAAACGCGGCAAAAGAAAATGGCCGCTATGACGTCATCATAACTTGTTGCAGCGTGGTCACGTGAGGGGAAGTAGGGAGGTCACCGAGGGTCACCTCTGATAGTGTTACCGCAGGGAGCTACCGCGAGGGAGTCGATCGCTCACGCAAACTTCAAAATTAATTTAAAATACCTTCTAAACTATATTCGCTGTTGATATTTTGCAGATGATGTACACATGTTCACGGAAATCGAACCCGCAGGCTGTCTCGGCCGCGAAATTTTGTGTCAGTACCCCTTTAACAGGCAGTCCCGTTTCTCCAATGCACCGTTTGTGACAATATGAACATTCGATCATGTAGATTACGTTTGAACTTAGTGCAGGTAAAATTATATTTTATATGATGGACGTAATCACTTGCGCAGCTTTTAACTATAACGTCTTCTTGAAGGTGTCTTGCATCTTGGACGAGAGTAAGTGGGTTATATAGGCAGTAGAATGCGGGTTTACTTTTGCATGCACTAACATGCAATGGGGAGCAACTCGATACTTGTGAAGCGTCGCTCAAGCACGTCTCAAGAGCAGTTGAAGCAAAATCTAGGAGAGTTGCCTTAAAGCGCGCCCTTCGCACCATCTCGCGGGTGGTGCTGAACACGCCGAAGTGCCTCCGAGATCTGCGTACCGCCAGCGGTAAATGCTCGGCTTCAGCATCCCAAAGAGCGAGTGGCAAGTGACAAAGCCGTCTAACGCGGCAGGCTGCGGTGCGAGGGGTCACAGGTTCGAGTCCGGGTGGCGCACTTCAAAATGTTTTTCGTCTAATTTATTTTTCTTTGAGGCCCACGACGCGGCGGTGAGGCTTGGTCTTCCCGTCCCGACGTGGGAGCGGCCCGCGGTCCTCGCTCAATGAAAACTGGGGGATGACTTCTTAAGGACTTTAATAAAGTTTAGTACCTACCTACCTGAAGCTTTTATTCACATATCCGGGACATGACGGCGACGGCTATGGCTAAAAATTCGTTTAGAGTGTCTATATAAGTTGTTATCACCGTAAAACGGTCTGTGCTATGGAGTGTAGTAGCTCCTTTTATTGTTTTGGTTCTCTTCGCAATGTTATTACCGAAATGCATTTCACGAACACCGAGGAAGAGACGATGCTGCTTCGCCAATTCGATACTTACACACTTGACACCCGAAATAAGGACGTTGTTTACATGCAGAGCACCGTGTCTTATGATAGTCTAAAAAAAACACCTGCAAATTTGTGACTGCGTTCGGCAGTTGGCAACGGGCCCGCCACTACCATATCCTCTGGTGAAGCGTCGTTATGTAGTTCGGAAGGTAAAATAACACGGACGGTGGTACTCGATTGTGTAAGAGCGAATATGTAGTTCAGGATCTCGCTGTTCCGCCAAGCTAAGCCCTTGCTATGCTTAATTACTGGCCAGGCTATCCGCTCGGAGCAGCGCTTAAGAAAGGGATTTATGTTAATGACAGACGGGATGTCACACAAATATCTCGTCTTCTTTCAAGGGATCGTCTTTCAAATGGTCCCGTTTGAAGCTCGTGACCCCGATAATTGAGCAAACGACTGAGGTCTGCGTCATCCTATTTGTTTGAAGTAGTGCGTAATAATAATAATAATAATAATAATAATAATAATAATAATAATAATAATAATAATAATAATAATAATAATAATAATAATAATAATAATAATAATAATAATAATAATAATAATAATAATAATAATAATAATAATAATAATTCTCAGGTTTTACGTCCCAAAACCACGATATGGTTATGAGAGACACCGTATAGTGGAGGGCTCTGGGAATTTCGACCAGCTGGTGTTCTTTGATGTGCGGTGACATCACACAGCACATGATCCTATACCGTTTCGCCTCCATCGAAATGAGACCGCCGCGGCCGGCATCTAACCCGCGACCTTCAGTTCAGCAGCCGAACACCTTAACCACTGTTCCACCGCGGCGGACTAAAAATAGTGCGTGTGCATGCGCCTGCCGTTCACGCGATCATCCGTACAATTATGAAGAAGGCATTTACTTAATAGATACTTTCATTTTAATGCATTCATAAATTATAAATAGTTTTCGAACATTCATTAAATCCTGAACATGAACGTGACTTACGGGAGCACGACTGATGCTACGCAACATTGTTAGAAATTAATGTGACCGTGAACGCTTGAAAAGAAAGATGAGGTGAAATGTGGCGCACGACTGACGCTTTCCCACATTGTTAAAGTTTATGTGGAGGTGCACGCTTTAAAGAATTGAAATGAATTTAATTGAAAAACCGTTTATTAAAAAAAAAAAAAGAAAGGTGTTTGGAGGAGCACGTGAATGGGGACCCTATTCCAGGGCTCCAACTGGCCTCAGCAGCTCGCCGAGCCTGTCAAGGAATGCCACTTTTCTAATAAGGCCGCTCAAAATTCACACGCCTCAGCTACCCGCAAACATTCATAACTAAGCAGGGGGAGATCCTTTCTGGCTTTGAAGAAGGAATGTTTAAATGAATTGCGGCAGCAAAGATGATGCTTCGCCACACTGCTAGAATTGATGTTGTGGTACGCAACATAAAAAAAAATGAGGTGAGTCGCATATCGCGGTTTTTATGACGCTTGGCCGGAGACGGACGCAAACAGGGACGACGACCACCTAACCGAAATGTGGGCGGCGAAGCTCAGCGTCGAGGATCTGGAAGACCAGTGACAACTCGTCGCCGGGCCCATGAGGGCAGTCACAGCCAGAGGGTTCCTGGGTTAGGGAGCCCTCCCACCTAAGGGTGATACCGTATATCGATCGGAACGCTGCTTCGACAATAAACATTTATTTTGACACAAAGTGCTTTATGCCAGGGTCCACCAAGACTTCAAGTGACGTATTTCCGCCACGCAAATGACGTCGAAAAAATGTACACGATCAGATGGCAAAGAAAAAAGTTCCCATCAACGGGAGTCGAACCCAAAACCTCTCGGTCCGCGACAACAAATGCCGGGCACGCTATCCCCTGTGTCACGGTCTTTTCTTTCTTTCTTTATTACTTTCACTTCCACATCATACTGTAATAATACAGTGCATAAACAGCTGGGGCAGAGGTAAGAGGCAGTATAGTCTACATATTCAATATAATTCCTTTATGCCCATAAGTGGCTCAAGTTTCCCGAGCCCCTCTGTACGGGGTCCCTAGTTTTACAATCTTGGACAAAGTTCGAGATCACTTGGCGGAAATATTCACAAATAGGCAGTGTATTGATATCGATGAAGCGTGGAAACTTGGGCAAGTTGGTAGGACATAATTGAATGTACGAACAGCGCAACAGACAAAGACTGAAGAAGGTAACAACACCTGTGTTGTTACCTTCTTCAGTCTTTGTCTGTTGCGCTGTTCGTATATTCAATTATTGATATCGGCATCACGAAGTGCCATGTATTTTTTTCCAAATACTGTAAAGGCCGAGCAACATAACAGCATCGTTAAGGCGCTCCGTCATTCTTCTTCATGAAGTGGTGAAAACCTGATCCCGTAGGAATCTAGCGGTAGATCTTTTTTTAATAGTTCCTTGCAGAATGTCCCAAAAAGAACACTGCGTCATGGTCATACACTCAGAAGGCTTTACAAACGTACATTTTATATTTAACACTGTCCTCTCACGGTGCTCTTGGTAAAGTGAAGTAACGCATCATGACCGTGACATCCGAGATTGCATCCTTCAACGCGTCGTTGCTGCGCGTCCGTCCCATTCGGCGCGTTTCCGATCGAAAAAGTGCAATTTGGTCGACACCTTAACCCAGCGCCAGACGGCAACCTTAGCCCAAGCGCCGGCCTCGCTCATAGTATCCATCTACACCAAGAATAGCTCTCTGACACGCGCCTACCTCACCTGCCTGGCTGTACACCACGTTCGCCGCCTACGCTCGCCCCAAGAAGAATCGCGGTGGCCAAGAGACGAGACAGGACGCGCGCTGCGTTTCCCTCTAGTCGGGCCGTGGTGTTCAATAATTCTTTAATATGCCGCGAAGGCGACCTTAGCACAAGTTCTTAGTCCAATATCAGTGACGCTCTTCTGGCTGTCACACCGCTTTCTACGATTCCGCTCTCACCCTTATTTACTACACCTACCACAAAGGTTTGTTTAAGCATTGATCGTGGACGTTAGTCGTCGGGATGGAGATACATCAACAAGCGTCAACGTGGGTGCATGCACGTTAAACGGTGCTATAACTGTCAAACACCAACAGACATTGTGCAAGATCTCTTATATCAATGTAGAGTAAACATTGAAATACTTCTGTAAGGACAGGTTTCACTTTCGTGTTATACCGATTCCAATACCGGAGGGATCAACCATGGTTTTTTTTTTTGTCTATCTAGGTGAATTGCAGCACCACAACTGATGCTTCGCCACATTGTTGAAATAATGTGGTGGTGGACGCTTTAAAGGGGGAATGTTTAAATGAATTTCGATAGCATGATTGATGCTTCGCCCCCCCAGCTAGAATTAATGTGGCGGTGCTTGTTTTAGAGTAAAATTGTTAAAGTGAATTACGGCCGCACAAATGATGCTTCGCCACAATGTGAGTATTAATGTGGCAGTGCACGCTTTAAAGGAGAAATGCTCATGTGTGTGTGACACTGCGGACTCAACGGCGAAAAACTGTGTCCCAGAGATAAAGAAAAGTAAATACAAAAGAATTAAGCAGTGAGGAGCAAGGGCAGTGTTTGTTAGGATTTTGGAGGCCTCTCCGCTATTTTGCGAAATATTTATTTTGTCCGAAGTAGCAAGTAAACCCACCACGCTTCCATAAATACAGGCACGATATCCGCATTAAAACCGAACGTACGTATGAAAGAATGAAGGCATGTTGGCATAAGCATAAATGGTGAAATTTCTAATTATTTTAAAATAAATGCCATTTCGAAGCAGGCTTAATGGACGAACGAACTCCTTTTCATCGAAACTGTCATTCTTTCTATCTATCTACAGCTGGTTTTACGCCACGAGATGAACAGAAAGAGATTTCCTACGCTGAATTACTGTTTGTGGACACGTGGCGCGAAGAGTTAAAGTTAAAATTACAATTATAAACCTTTTTTTTCATGTTTACATAAAACATGATTGTAGTTGCTTTTGAATTTCTCGCAATCTACATTGTCAATTTTATTGAAAGAATTTTTTCTTTGCCTATTTGCTTACGTAGGCTTTCCTTTTTTTTTTTTTTTTTTTTTTTTTTTTTTTTTTTTTTTACTACGTTCGCAATACTACAAGAACCCTAAGCTCGCCATTCTGTGCAGCCTCCTCCGTCCCGCATCTGTCGCAATTTACAGCCGCAGGGCCACGAACACCTCTCCATCTACGTCAGGTGTGTAGCACGCCTCCAATACCACTGTTTTATTTCCCAGATTTCTTTTTTCAGTCACCGCCTCCGCGGCCTCCAGTCCGTCCAATAACGAGCACCATAAGGAGCGTAAAAGCGGGCGCTCTCCAAACATCGATCGTGGGCAAATCCGGGGTTTTCTTTCCCGCTAGGTACCGAACACGAGAGTCGACGTGGCGCGCCGCTTGTGCTTCTTCACCCGTCGGTGGAAGTGTTTTTCGTTTGCTATGCGCAAGCTTCCCACGACATTCCACCCACGCAACGCGCTGGCGTCGACTTTATCCAGTCTGGCATAATGTGCGACGAAACAGACGCCCACTGGTCTGGCGAGATCGCTAGTAAAGTTTGTGTTAGCAGTGACCATGAAATAACATCTTCGTGCATGTTTTATTAACCGTCGTGACCACGTTTGACTTGATATAGCATCGATACGCTACAATAACAGGGTTTTGGATAGCCATAAAGTGACACTTTCTAAGCGTTTACTGTGGACCTGAGTGGTCGTTTTCTGTACACTAATAGTATTCTGTAGATTGACATATCGAGAATAGCTGGTATGATGTTGCAACTGTCTGCAGTCGTCGTTACTGTTCGCCGTTGGGACATGAGAGAAATACTGATTATTTCTCAGAACGAGGAGCTTCGTTCTCCTTGTCCCTAATTTATATTAAGAGGGTAGCTCTTTAAGCTTCTCGTTGCGCCGGGTAGTGCGAACAGAAATTATCATCATCAGGAACCGGTACGCGCTCGCTTCGTCCTCTTCAATTTATGCATTCGCTCCCACAACATGTGCGCCGATTTGTCCGGCGCGGTACTATGGTGGACAAGTCTGTCATGTGACTGAAACTCACGTAATATGACGTGACAACCAGTCACGTGACTAAAGTCATTGTAACATTACGTAACAACTATTCGCGAGACTAAAATCCCGCAACATCGCATAACAGCCAGTCAAGTGGCATGTTTTCGCCATAAACCACGTAGCGAATAGTCACGTGACTAAAATCACGTAACATCACGTAAATTAGTAGGTAGTCACGTGACATGTTCCCACCAAAACCACGTAAGAGCTAGCCACGTGACTAAAATCACGTCACGAACAAGTCACATGACACGTTCCCGCCAAAACTACGTGACACGTGCGTACTGTGGGCAACCGACCGAAAACGAAGAAGAATAGCCAAGTCTAGCCGTACTTGAGTACTACTAGCAAGAACTTAGCACCTCTAGCAAAAGCTTGGCATTACTAGCAAAACTTAGCTGCGTCGAACACTAGCTCCGCTGTTGGTTCCAGTCTTGGGCCACTAGGGCAAGCTGCGTACTTTTTTGTGCAGCTTTGTATCGACGAAGTGAAAGTGGACGAGTGTGAATATAGGGCATGTTGCGTTGTGTGAAATTAAAAAGAAGTTGAAGCAAGGCGACTGCTTATGCTTCCTGGAAAACAAACGAAAAAAAAAAACGTATGGAACAAACGTCCGTCCGTAGCTTCATCTCGGTCTCGTCTTTCTCTTTTCCTCTTTATGGCTCAGAGAAATATAGCTTGGACAGTCAGTACAATGTGGTGAAACAAATCGCGTTGCTGCCCAGTGTTATGAGGCAGAATAAGAGGGGAAAGAGACATGTTTTGTAGGCAACTGAAGTAACACGTATACGTATGCAGGAGTACCAAAGAGTGTTGTGTCAAGGCAGTAGTGAAAGCCTACCACGATTTCCCTCTTCAGTAAAAATTTACGTACGTTGCGCCAACCACTGACTTTAGAGCTTTTTGGTATGTGATATCACTATTTACACTTTTGATACATTCTTCGGCGGTGTACCGGTGTCATTTAACTTGCATGTGATATCAAACCTGTGTTTTCACACTGGTTTCTACTGTGAAACGCCGTAGTTTCCCTGTGAGGACATTGTCAGACATGCCCTTTTGAACCGCGTGTGTTGCACGTCCGAACTATCAGGGAGCTAAAGAGTAGCCGGCGCTTAGTTTGTGCGCCAACATCTTCTTAAGTTATATAAATAAAAAAAAAACGTGCATGACTGCCCAGACGGCCGAATTTGCAGATCGTTTGTGGCTGTACGTCATTGATGTAGATTAGGGGGGCAGATGATGGGTTGAGGCATGGGAAATTTCAAACCCCGTCCCCACCCCGAAGTCGTATATGCCAAAACGTATATGCGTACCCATTGGCTGTATATAAATATCATTCCCATGAATACGCGTGCATATACACACAGTGGTGTAGAATCTGACACGAAATATCATCCTGGCTACACCCCTAATACGTTTGTGTATACACACAAATGCACAAATACAGACGCGCACGCACATAAGCCAACCAGCGTTTAGAGCTGGTAACGGTACTGTCGTTAGTAACAACTAGCTTGAAGACTAAGGTAATTAGCAGTAGGCATCTGCTTCGGTCACAGTCAGACCTTTCATCCTGTGGAAAAGCACACAGTCCCAAGTACATGCAAGCGAAGGTGTAGGAGCCTACGCAGACCACAGCATCCCTGACGTTTCTGCCCGCCGCATCTGTAAGACCAAGGGCGGTGTGTCCTGGGCGTCAAACGAACTTCCTCATTCCCCAGAATCAGTATTTCACAACTCCTGGACGCATTGTTGCAGCCCTTGAAGAATGTGAACGAAAACTTGAGCCGTGGCGTGTGGAGATTTTTACGCTAACGTGTGTCCTTACTTCGCACCCGCCTTTGTTCTCGACAGCGCTCACTGGCACCGGGGGGCAGAAGAAAAGCCTGACAGTTTATTTGTTCCCCAAGCTCAAACCAAAAAAAGAGACACTACCTACTTTAAGATCGTCAACGTGCTTACAGAGTTCTACGACGTGCCCTTAATCACGGAGCAGAGACCCATCAGAACGTGCACTCGTAACTCAAAAAACGCAAGAAAGCCACGGCGACAAATGAAAAAAAAAAAATGGATCTCATATTTTTTTCTTTAGCTTTTCTAGGGGATAGCCCAAAACCTACACCCTTCGCTCTTACTCCTGTCGCTGCGTATCTGCGCTTTACACGCGATTATACTGAGGCGCTCTTTCCCCGCATACAAGCAGTCATGGCGTTTGATCTTCAGCGCTCGCTGGCACGCCAGCACGCTCGCATTTTTCATCTTTTAAAGCTTTCCGCACCCTTTTCTTTTCAGGATGTTTCATGTCTTTTAGAATGACAGAAGGTTGAATTACTTGATAGGGATTCGTAATAAAAAGAGGCAGGCGTGCAGACACGAACACAAGAGAAGAGCTGTGCTGTTATGATCGCTTCTCTTGCGTCCGTGTCTTCGCGTATACCTCCTTTTATCATGTTTCATGTAGTATTTTTGTAGTTTTTGGTCTTTCAGATCGATATCTTGCTTAGAAGAAAAACGCTACAAAGGCAACGCTCCCCTATTTTAATTCTGGTTCCATTTTTTCGTACTTTCCTCCCTTTAAAGTGGTTCTTGAGATTCTGAAATGTTTGTTCTTTTATTATACGTCAAAAATTTTACATCTTGCGCTGAGAAGGAGGAAGGAGGAAGCAAACAGAAAGAGAAAATGCAAGGGGATTAGCCACAAAGACTTCCGGTTGGTTACCCTACACTGGGGGGATTAAGGAAGGAGAATATAAAGATGAGAAAGAGAGGAGGGAAGAGAAGGAAAGAGAGAGAGAGAGAGGAAGTGAATTCACTGCAGCGTATGGAACTGCACCGCAAGTCAGAGGCGTGCACACGAGCCCGTCGTCCTCAAAAAGCACAAAGACCACATCAAACTTCAAAGCTATTTACATATTGTAGATACAATGCTTCCAGTGTGACAACCTTTCCAATGCTTACTCTCAGTCCGAACAAAGGTCATCGGACACCGCAAGAATATGGCACGTTAAGCTAGGCAGTTCACTAAGGTAAATGTGCTTCAGGTTGTCAGTTTACAGTTACCAGGATAAATCATTTGCTCACTTAGTGACACATACGCATATTATTGCGTCCTCCGTTCATTCATGTCCCGAGCTCATTTTAAGCCCTTCAACAACCTATTGGGTGCATTTGCATTTCTCAGAGAAGTTATACGGCTGCAACAAAACAATGCGTTTGTGTTGGAAACCCATAAAGTACCTGTCTAATACCTCCACAGCCCTACCAATCACTCCTGTAGGCATCATAGTAGATCGAGTTCTCAACGCTATCTCAGTATAATGAATAACTCTGCGCGCTATGGCCACAATCTGAGAAAACATAAAGGTCCCTTGATTCTTTTTAACAGCGGAACTGTTTCAGCCAGCCGTAATCTGTCCTACGCAAACAGAAAGACTCCGCGCCGCAATGGCGTCGCCGCGCGTTGCCTAGCGACAGGTTGCACAGCTGTGCGCCTGCTTCGCTAGCCCATACACGGCTCCGCCACTAGCCTTCCTGTCCGAACACTGCGCCCAACCGCTCGGTCGCGCCAGACGTGACGTCATGGCCAACTGTGCATGCGCTCCTTCGTTCAGTATAAAGCCAGCGTGCGGCGGCGGCACGCGGCGCCACACGCAGACATGGGGAGATCGAAGAACGTTCGCACTGGCGATGATGAAGGCGCTTACCGAGAATAGCGGCGTGCTGCCAAGCGAGACTGCTGAACTCGACTCGTTTAAAGTAGTGAACGATGCAGTGCGGCCGAAACAGCAACCAGCGACCTTGCTGGACTCGATTTGAACTTGACATCACTTGGCAATACTTCGCATAACTTAGCATCGCTTCGCATCACTTCGTATCACTTAGCATCACTTCGTATGGTTAAGACCAGCTAGAAACCGATCAGCTCCGCCGTGCCTTTAGCCTTGAGCCACTAGTGCGAGCTACGCCCTGTTATTTTTGCGTGTCCTGACTTTCCACGTATATGACTTTCTTTAAAGCGACGCGTGAACTCCCTTTGGAGGTCATCGTACTCCCATCGGAGGGTCGTAGGACCTAAAAGAGAGTTAACGTGCCTCTTTAAAGAGAACATTAATGAAAACTAGCACACAATAATGCCAAGGACTCGCATAGGGGATGTTATTATTAGTAATTCCAATGTAAATGGGAAGAAAGAAAATGGACGAAAAGGTAACTTGCCGTTGGCAGGGACCGAATCTGTGACCTTCTAATAACGCGTCCGATGCTCTACCAACCGAGCTCGGCGGCGGTTATCCCCCCGTCCACTTTATAGGGTATACCACGGTTTAAACCTGGCAGTGTTAGTCAGCGCAGCTAGTAGCCGAACACTCCCAGGTTTAAATGCCCATATATACCCTATAAAGTGGACGGGGGGGGATAACCGCCGCTGTAGCTAAGTTGGTAGAGCATCGGACGCGTTATTCGAAAGCCGCAGGTTGAGTCCCTGCCAGCGGCAGGTTATCTTTTCGTCCACTTTCGTTTCTTCACATTTACATTAGAATTACTAATAATAACATTCCCTATACTTTCCTTGGCATCACTATGTGTTAGTTTTCATTAATATTGTGTCTAACAAAAGAAAATGAGCCCTTCGATTTCCACCTCTTTAAAGAGAGTCATATACGTGGAGAGTCAAGACTCACCGAAAAGAGTAATAAATACTCCTTTTTTTTTTGTATTAGTGCAATACTGTCCGGAAGTGCCATCAGCAATTGCTTCGCCGAGGTCCACGGGAACGCTTGGCTATTTACTACCACGCTCCGACTCGCATCACAACGACGCTTTTTCCGAACTTGATTGATGCTAAAGAAAACATGACTGAGCCAAACATCTAGCCGGTGTCCGGGTCGATCGGAGACCGGAAACAGGAAACACGCCAACCCTTCATCTCTCGTAAACAAACGTTGTGCGTAAACAAGGGGCCCACTTGCCGCTGCTATAAAGCACAGAGAACGAATAGCTGTGCGAAAGGAACGAAAGCCAGAAGGTGACACTTGCTGCGCCGATTTCAGCGCATATGCTTGCGCCGCCTTAACGTACTTGCCTTTCCGCGCCATTATTCGTTAACTATATTCCCCCGCATGTTTTACCCTGGTTAGGAGTAGCAGGCAAGAAACACGCTCTCCAGGCTGACCTCTCCTCCTTTTTCTTCATTAAATATTTTCATCTTCTTGGAACCCAGTAGCGCCCCAACGAGCCTCAGCATAGTGAACCCGCGCAAACAGAAGCTGAAACCTCCACTTGAGCGAAATTGGCTTAGGTCTCGGTCGCGTCCTCAGGTTAAAGGCTTTGATAGCTTCTCTCCATATTTTGACAGTTTCTCTCAGCGTGAGAACAGGAAATGGTTTGAAAAAGACAGAGGGCTAATGTCTTCCGACTGCTCAAATTCGAGCAACAAGATATACAGAACGGTCCCTCATCCCTCTAGAGCTGAGGTCGGCAAACTTTGCAGGCGAAGGGCCACTTTTCATGAAGCGGGCACAGTGGGGACCGGACGGCAAATCGCGGAAGGGGGGGGGGAGGGGGGGGAGGTTGGCGGCAAAAAGAAAAAAAGTTGGCGTATTGGCAATACTGTACAACATTGGAATAAAATTCACGCTTATTTCCTGCACGCATGTCTCAAGGTTGCAATTTACAAACATAGGTTGCAAGTGCGAACCCCATTTGAGGTCATAAATGTCAAGTCGACCTTGAGATAGGAAGTGACAAGAGGCAGGGATGGGTTCCGACATCGTGCCGAGGGCCGCATAATACTGCCCCGCTGGCTGCATGTGGCCCGCGGGCCACAGGTTGCCGACCCCTGCTCTAGAGAACTCAAGTTTGACCAGCTGAATGTACCGTTGTCGGCGTCTGTACATTTTTGGAATCATGCGCGAAAGAAAAAGCTGCTCTTCTAAGACTGACAGCGCTAAGATATTAAACACTGTGAACACAAAGCAGAAGTTCAGCCCAAGCCCCACAAACATGTGACATGCTGATGACTCTACGCAAAAGCGCAGAGCAAAATACGAAAAATGAGTTTTGTTCGAGAAGTGCAGCCACCAAAGAATAACAAAATAAATAAATAACGTCGTTTTCGTTCGGTCCGAGTACGCGTGCAAACTACTATTACATGCGACATCGAGTTTGAGAACATTCTAAACAACCATAAATGTCTTGGTGTGCGACACGTGTGGCGGTACGTATTATATCTACCGCACAGCGCTGTGAAAAGCCCGTTATCTGTCAACTTGCCAACTGCCTGATCAAACCAGAACATATTCACCATTAACAACGACGCTCTTATTGTTTATTTTCCTTCCTTACGTAAACAAACAACAGTATACAATTATGACGTGTAAGGTTAACCCCTTCTCCCTATTATTGCGTGCTTGCTTATCAAGTATAAAAGCAAACAACTACGATTGAATACAGGCTAAGTTATGAAAATATTGTTGAATAGAAATATGCACGATTGCTTGAGAGTTTTTCGAAACTGTTACGCTTCCTTGTCTTCTGAGTGCTTTCACGTTACGAAAGCCACGAAATTACGAAAGTCACGAAGCAGTTCCTTTCTTTCGTATTTTTTTTTTCGTAATGAAATCAGCACTGCATAATGCAAACAGTCGCAGGAAGTAACACGCAAAGCCTATTATCAGGGGCGTCCAGAATAATAAAGTAATTTTCTTCTTAATAAATTTTCGGTCCTCCTTGAACCAAGAGCAGCGCCCATTCAACATAAAACTTCGAGGTGAGATTTTTTCTTATTATATATATATATATATATATATATATATATATATATATATATATATATATATATATATATATATATTAATTAAAAAAAATGCGTACTTCAAATGGGCTTAACTGGTCTGAATAAAGCGGCCGTCGACGTAGGTTTCTTTCAAAAGTCGTTGCAGTGTACATTTCATCAAAACAGAGCTAGCAACTCGGGAAATTGAATTTACTCTATGAACACGTTAGGAGCGCCAATTACGAATATTTATAATTACTGCTTGTATCATGGCGGGCGCTACTGGAAGAATGTTTGTCATATTGACGCACGATTACAAGATAAGCGCGGCTTATTTGAAGTATGTTTTCATCCATCCGACGTCCGCACGCCGTCTATAATCAACGCATCAAGGAAGGGCATGTCATCCCTATTGCACATTTCTCTTTTCTCTACGAAAAACAAGGAGACTTAAGAAACGGTAACGAGCAATAATGAGTTAGGAGGCGCTCTTAAGGATCTCTGCAACGCCGCCCTCACGAACGGTCACTCAACGAAATGAGTCCACATGGGTTGTACGCAAGTTGGTTCCGCAACACGGCCTATGCAGACAGCGGGTAATTACGGCGTAACGAAATGAAATGACATACGATGCCAAGTTCGAGCAAACAGAATGACGTGAGCCCTCACGACATGTAAGTATACTTAAATGTAAGCCACCAGATAAAACTTCTTAAGGTGATGGTGCACTGAGCTTTCTCCGAAGCGCGATACAGCTTACGTTTTAGCATCACTTAATGTCCTCGTCACTGCTTACGCTTTGCGTAAGCAGTGACAAAGACCATCTTCTTCCTTCACCACTTATCTGGGCAGTTAGAATTACTATGTAGTATACCGCTAAATCGTGTCATTTAATTTTTTCTTTCTATGTAGGGGAAAGTGGGATGGTATTTCTATATTGCTTTTGTATTCAAGCCCTTTCCTCATCGGAAAAACAATGGCGCTGTTCTTCATGTCTGATGAGGCTTAGGCGCTGCTTCCCGGATAATGTACGTGGGTTTCGAAATGAGAGAATTTAGTAAATACTAGGCTACACAGATGTCGCAACGTCCACCCCCCCCATCCCCCCTCTTTTCTTTTTGGTTACCTGCGGTCCACAAACATTCGCGAAGGCATAAACGCTAATCCTTTCCGAAGCGCTCGGGGCACGCACGCAACTTTATCATAGTTACGTAAGGCTCAATCACGACGGAAGTACCACGCATCTAGGGCCAAAGGAAAACGCGAAAGATGAACTTTATTTTCCTCCGGTGCACGTACCAGACTTGTGCAACCATCAGCTTCAAGTGAAGTGCTTGGGTCCCCCCGCGTATGGAGCGGTTAATGCAAAATTCAATAAACTACCGCCGCTTCCAGAGCCGACGATATCTTAGGTTCGCGCACGCAGTGCCGCTGAGATCATTATTAAACCTTTTTTGTGTGTGTGTGTGATTACGACGCAACTAAAAGGTGCGCTTCAGCAAAAATGGCAGTTAAGTAAACTGAATATCCTGCTCGTGGTTAAATAGGATATTTCAGAATGGGGTGTCAGAATCATAATTGAAGTTGCAGGACTACGTCCCTAACTGCGCTAAAACACTTTCGCAAAACATAAGCAAAAGCTACATACATCACGGAATAAATTAAGCGTCTCTTGTTTGGCGAGATCTTAAGGTAAGGAAGCTGGCCTGGTTGTTATCATATTCGTGTTCGTTTTTTTCTGTTGCGTTGGAAGTTTATGGCTTGCATCTCCACAAGCAGGCTCATCAAACTTGACACATCTCATTATCTGTGCGGCCAAAGTCGGACGGTGAAGTTATATCACATACTTAAATTATTTACATAAAGTATTACAATCAACGAGCTAAGTCCCTGGCTTTAAACTAGACCTAGTTAATGGCTCGTAAAAAAAGGAAAGGGTAAAATCTTCTTCATTGCTAATAAATCACAATGATGTGAGAAGAAAAAATGAAGGGAAAGCCAGGAATGTTATGCATAAAAACGTGCGTTTAGTTACCTTAAGCACCGGTCTACCGCACTGACTGAACGTGTGTGACATCGAGCAAGGAACTACTATCACGTCGGACTGACCGGACGTAAGCAATGTGCCCCCGAGCACCAAGAGCGTCGGTCTTTAAATGCGTCTTTGGACGAGTGCGCGCTTGCGGTGCCTCACGTTCTCTAGGGAAGACCGTTAAGGATCAGATCACAGTAGACTGTGCGCGCTCACACAGTTCACACACATATTAATAACGCTCTCTAGGACTGACGCTGCATGGAAGCTGCGTGTGCTTTCTCGCCAGTGCATCACGTCGCATTGGAACGAGCCGCACCTCCAGCACGCGCGATTATATTCCCTAGACCCAACTCTCAGGCCGTATTCACAGACGCTCCTCGACTCGAAACTCGACCTCAAGGGATCCTTGAAACTTCTCGCGTTGCAGAAATCGCAACGCGAAACGGTCCTCAAGGATCCCTCGAGGCCGAGTTTCGAGTCGAGGAGCGTTTGTGAATACGGGCCTCAGCCTTCTTTTAATTTCTCCAAGACTTCTCCGAGCTACGCTTTTGTGTAGGTTATGGCTGGGCGTCGCATTTACCTATGCGTACGCGTACCGCATATAATGGCCGACACCGCAACATGTGACCACTGCGGCAGCAAAGAGGCGTTTAGGCATATGTTGCGTGACTGCCCACAGTAATGTTCACGGAGACAGTCGTTTTGCGACGCTCTTGATAAGTTGGCTGGTCGACCTCTGTCAGAAGCAAGAGTCCTGTGCCATCGACAGGAATTAACGTAGCAGAGGAATGCTGTGCAAGCGCTACTGCGTTTTCTGCGTTCCACTGGTCTAGTGGAACGGCTGTGATTGGAACGCCCTGCCTGTATGTGCATGTGTGAATTTTTAAAGACGATTGTCTTTCTTGGGATACCTAAACGGAAAAATTTTGGTCTGTCTGTCTGTCTGTCTGTCTGTCCGTTTCTCTGTTTGTCGGCACGTCGCACGATTCAGCTAGCTGGCCAAAGTTTAACCCCCTGCCTTACGACCTGCAATCTTGACCGAGAAGCATGTGTTCATACGGGTGAGCGTGGGCAATTAAAAATCAAATATTACGCATACCTGAGGCACAACATCAATACCTTAGAACTATTCACAGTGTTCATTTAAAACAAAATCTATAGATACGTAATTATAAAGATCCTAGTGTTTATTACGCGGCGCTGAAAATGCGCCGCTGTGTAAAAACAAGTCTCCGCCCAGTGATTTAACTTCGACGCTGTGGTGCTGTCACCTGGCAGCAGCATAGTTCAACACAAGCCAATGTTCCCCGGTAGCGCTGTAGATGGCGTCCTCTTCTGTTTTATCAATGCCAGCCAGATGCGGCTGATTCATCGTAGAAGAGCGCTGTCTCAGGCAAAATATATATGGACCGCTTGATGAAATACGACCCACTCTACAAGACATGATCAGAGAACGCAGAGAAAAGACCGACGACCAAATTTCAGCGGAGAAACGCCGGCGTCCGTCTAAGCGTGCCCGGAAAACGTCCGAAAAACGAGCCCAGCGGCTAGCCCAGCTATTAAATTGTGGTACTCATGCCGCTCATGCAGTGCAGTCGGCACAAGACTATCGTCTTTCGACGACATTTGCAGCGAAGCACGCAGATACGCGGCCAATTTTTTCGTTCTCGTTCTATCTCTCTCTTTCTGTCCTCTTTCCGACCCCTATTTTCCCACACCTGCGCAGGGTAGGAAACCAGTCACTAGAACCGGGTTACCCTCCCTGCCTTTCCTTTTCATCTATATCTCTCTCACACACACCGTACCCAATTTTAAATAAAGGGTTCTCAAAGTTTACCGATATTGTATATTCCACACAGAGTTTCCACCACGGGAAGTTATTCCAGCTAGAGCAATTACGACCCTTAAGCGCCGCTAAGGAAAACTAAAGTTTTTATTTTATTTTAAAAAAGAAATGGAAATTACAAAACGTGGAAATGAAAACAAGGATGAGCATAATCACAGAATGCTCTCTTGCGTGCGCAAATACTTGACGAACCATCCGCGACAACAAGGTGCTATTTGTGTAACTCTGCCATCCCTGATATCGACTGGCGTCAGCGCCCAAAGCTTAGAGCACGGTGCTGCGACGCGTGCAAGTCGTGCTGCACTGTCTGCTGAAGCCGATGGCGCGGGATTTGTACGTGTGCACTGATGCCGATAAAGCCACTTGTTTGCCAGAACTAGCAACACCATGCCAATAAAGAAGTGCGTAAAAGTTGGGAAGCCAGCATTGAGAAAAGACAAAGTAACAAATTGTACTAAACCGTCCAGATGCAGTTCCCTATGACGATCGTTGCCCAATAGCAGGTCCCCTTCCATCTTATCAGTACACACTCTTACGTTCACGAAAATACTGCAGTGGATTGCTGCATTGTAACAAGATTAACAATATGACGTCATACGCGGAAGTATCTTACTACAAGAAATTCCCATCATCTTTTGCTGCAGATGATAGGACGCACCTCCGGTTGTGCTGCAAATAGCTCCTAAGCATAAAGGCTTTCGCTCCTTTCTAAAGATAAGTTCCGAAGCTGTGCCACGATAAGCAGCGATTGTCATCAATAAATGTCGGCCAACGGCGTAATTAATGGTTTTGTTGTTGTTGGGGCCTCAAAGCATCGGCCGTATTTTTCCTGCCTATATTTTTCTGATAATTACTTTCTCCTGGGTCTATATAGCCGAGACAAGGCCAACAATAACATGTAGACTGAACTAAAGCTTTAATGCTACCGTCAAGTGCAGCGGCGTTGGAGTTGATGTCCTTGTTTTGATGGAAAAAATAAACAGCTCTGAATTGTAATCACGTAGTTTAGTGACTACTCTTAAATAGAGACACTATGTTTCATCTTCTGCGTAAGCCGCTAATAGTTCCGGCCATTTCTCTAAGCATGGCACGGGGCACAAAAAAGTGACAAAATCACCCAGTTGTGTTGTTTACGGCAGCTTTCGTTAATCGCAAAGCATCATTTGTCTTATCGTGCGGCCCAGATGGTTGCTGTTTCCGAGCATTCCGACATGCTCAACGCTCTACCTTGTTATTTCCGGCGCAGTCTCTTCTACGCTTCAGATCTCACTAGCCATCTGGAACGACGGAACCGAGCTCGAAAGGCTCATGACGAACGGTTGCCTCAATTTGGATAAGTGCCTGCTTTCGCGTTTTCTCTGTGACTTTCTTCGTTTGTTTCTTTTTTTTCCGGCAAACTACAAGCTGATTACATTGCGTTCCAGGGGCTTTACTCTTGCTCTCACATGCCCTGTTGTCGTCATGCTTGCTGTTGTGGTGGTGGTAGTTGTTTACGCGCTTTCCTTTACGTCAAAATCAAGCCCTGGTACACGAGCAGCCTAAGCCAACTTTCAGTACAGTACATATGCCTGGAATGGTTGGGGAAAGGCCGTGAACGCACCATGAATGCAAGTTTTGAGACGCCATGCCGTCGATGCATCGCCGTTGACTGGTTTAAAGGCCACATCACTGCCTGAAAACGTCGGGTAACCATAGGCACCTCAAACTGCGCCATTTGTTCGCGTCAGAAGTCTCATACTGAGTACATGGTGTTCCGATATGTACATCATTGTGATATTTACGATGGTCGCCTGCCCGCAACGCCGTAACATCATCGAAAGGTTGTGCACGTTCGGAAGCGAGTTGCTTCCACCACATGGGGGTCGATGCCCTAAGACCTTTTTGCAGACTAGTTGGTTCATATCATTGAACGGGTAGCGTATTGCGCAAGCACAAAGGAACGAAGCAGAAAAAGACAGGAAGGAGCGCAGACTTCCCAAACTGTCTATTTCTTCACCACAAGTAAATATATAGGCATAAACAACACATGCGCCACCCGTGTGCTCAATCCCCCTAGCCTTCTGGGAACGCTGTTGCTCAAGTATCACAAGGAAAAAGGGCCACGCCTATGCAAAAAAGTGCAGGCATCAAGCACCACAGATGCGCAAACACCGCACGTATGCGTAAAACAGAATATCATCTCCTTGGGACTATCACAAGACATGCCGCTTCCACTGATAACGATACCACAGACCACTGCTCCGATCAACATGAGCCATCTGAATTGGGGATCGTGCTACTGATACAGTTCTTTCTACAAGCAGTTTTTTGCTTGTACTTGCCTCAATTGACACTAATCAAATCTACTGCCAATACATAACCTACCGCCTTTCCCTCTTCGTTCGTTCGCTTCTACGCTTCAGCATACGCTAAAGCATTATTTCCTACTATCTTGCACTCACTACGATCTTCTAATGTACACCATAACTTCCCGTCAACGTTTCAACTTGTTTCTTCATTTCTTTCTCATGTAACACTACTCTTTCAATAATGTGCTGGTTGATGTTCTCGCTTCTCCCTTTTTTTTCTGCTATTTCACCATTCGGTGTGTACGTGCGTACGGTGAACGAGGTTGTCACGTACTATTTCAAACACGAAAATGTTGCATCTCTTCACGGCGACAAAACAACAAACAACAACACATAGGAAGCCCCCTAGAAAAGCACGGCATCCGCGTCTTTATAACCTGTCAAAGCGACGCCGGCCGGCCGGACGGTTGGCCTGGCCCCCGGGGCTGTCCTCCTAACCTCGCACGGTCCTCCATCTCGACCGTCCGTCGCCGACGGGTCCCGCACGATTGGCCATTAAGCTATACAGCACACGTCGACGCAGTTATCGATCATCGTAAAGCGCTGTTCTATAAAGTATCGGACGAAGAAAAGAGAGACAGAAATAAATAGACGTATGGAAAAAGTCTCGCTCGTGTAGCAGCTTGCATTTGAAGCAGGCATCGCAATTTTCAAAACAACTCTTCTCTCGAACACAGTGGTGCTTTGCTTACGGAGCCAGCGGCCGCTGACGTCAACTCGGCCACCCGTCGCCACTACCGTAAATTTGACCTAGACAATATTAAGAAAGATGAACAAGGCGGTACGAGAGGAGGGGGGGGGGGGGGGGGTATTTGCCGTTGCTCAAGAGCAAGATCGATTTATATGGCCGCTTCGGTCGTTCAGTCGCGCGCGTTCGTTTATGCATGGCGTACTTCAAAAATGGGTGGGTGTGATTTTTGGATAACATATTGCCCCCCGTAATGTCTCTGTAAGGGTTTCTGTTGGCATTATAGCGAACGTAATTCTTTTTTTCTTTTTTTTTTGTCATGGTTTTCGAAGTCACTTGCGGCACGCCATACCTGGCTTTGAAAACCGAGGAAATATAAAAACTCAATATTACGATAAGAAAGGCAACCAATGTTGCCCTGGTACTACCCCCCAATAATAATAATAATAATAATAATAATAATAATAATAATAATAATAATAATAATAATAATAATAATAATAATAATAATAATAATAATAATAATAATAATAATAATAATAATAATAATATCTGGGGTTTAACGTCCCAAAACAACGATATGATTATGAGAGACGCCGTAGTGGAGGGCTACGGAAATTTCGACCATCTGGTGTACTTTAACGTGCACTGACATCGCACAGTACGCGGGCCTCTACCATTTCGCCTCCATCGAAATGACTACCCCCCCATTGATTGTACTATAGGCACCCGGCAATGCAGTTTTCGAGATCCGGCGGTATCGCCAAGACACGTAGCCAAGCGAGCAGACACAGCAAATCGGGCCCGCTAGTGCATATATGTATCTTTTTTTTTTTTTTGGTGGGAGGGGGGGGGGGGGGGGGGGGTTCGCTCGTATATGCAACACCCCTGGAGTGATTATGGATGCAACCATAGAGTTTCCTATAAATACACTAGAGGGAACTCTGGCGCTAGTGTCTATGGGGGCTGCAACACACGGCGCTTCAGCCAGCATGGGAATCATGGGTAGTACACAAATTTGCCTAGTCTTGCCTAGTCTTCGTTCTTTTGGCTGCGTGTGGCCTGAATTCCCTTTGCCGCAATATGAAGTTCTGCAAAGGTTTAGCAGTTACGCTTCACCACCTTAACCATTTTAGGCTCACGAATTGAAATACGTACACGAAGTTCCCAACGGTCCATTCTTTTTTCCGAAACAGAACGAAAGCGCAACAATAAACAAAGCCACAAGTGCGTTCGAAGCCGGAAGCACGAAGACTAGGCAAATTTGTGTACTACCCATCATTCCCATGGTGGCTGAACGATCGCAGCGCCAGAGTCCCCTTTAGTTAATTTTAGGAAACTCTACTGACGCAACCAGGACGTGTTCGCTGTAAAGGCGCCCACAAGGGAGACAATTGAGCGCGTCGATGTGTTCAGCGAGCGTTTCATTTTCTTGGTATCCCTGGCAGCCGATGCCGTCAGTGCTGAGGCGGCAGATAAGAGCTCCATCGCACCCCTCTGGTCCATGGCGGGTGCCCCACAAGACGTGGAAAGAGCTCGCCGAAGCGCACAAGAACACCCAAGTGGAACGACTCAAGCTTCCGCCCACTAGGAGGTTGGTACTCCGGTACCCCAACTACAGCGATACGCACACATCGCCGATGCGGACCGGAAAAAGCGCATCCCGTTGGACGTTAGAGAGTCCCTGTCTATCGCGCCCATACCACGTAACATGCGCCTTACATTGCACAAAAGTAGACGAAAGGCTAAAGCTGACGCTATTGAACGAAAGTTCAAGCAAGAACCGGACGCCCGCTACGCCGACGCGGTCAAGTATCCGCGTAGAAACGCGTACGCTGTCAGTGTCGTAGACACTCGAAGCCGAGGTTTAGCGTTGTCCACAGTCAAGGTACGCAACTCAGACGCAGCGGAAGAAGCGGCAATCGCCACCGCTACATGTAAAGACGCCGCGGTGAAATTGACCGACTCGCAAGCGGCCTGTAGAAATTATTCGAAGGGCCGCCTCTCAGCCGATGCACTTAATGTCTTAAAACGGCGAAGCGTTCCGCTCCGATACACTTGCATAATATGGATGCCAGGACACGAGGGTCCGCAGGGAAAGAAATGACCCATGCCGCTGCTAACAAGCACGTTAGCCGGGCTGCCCTCGACGCACACGATACCCGACTCATGGCTGAAGGGACGGTGGTTGTACTGAACACCTATTCGTTGCAACTCCAACACTACAGACTGGAGCGACGGGTGTACCCTCCACCACACCATAAACTGACAAAAGAAGAAGAAGTGAAAATCACACGCCTGAAAAGCAACACACACACATGTAAACTTCATCACCGCCTCTACCCAAGGAAACATAGCTACATGTGTCCGCTCTACAAAGTGGCGGCCGCGGACACCCTGGCACACTTGCTTCTTTAGCGCCAGTGTCATGCCAGCCGCAATATGCAACCGGAGGACTGTGAATGAAGCCGGACAAACGAACGACGACCACCTAACCAAAACGTGGGAAGCCAAGCTCGCCCTCGAGAACTTGGAAGACCAGGAGGGCCAAGCGGGCTGTCAGACCTGGAGGTTTCTTGAACTAGGAGCCCTAGCTCCCACCTCAAGGTGACATGGGGCATCGCCCGAAACTCTGTTTCGAGAATAAACGCTTATGAACACGAAACTGTTTTATGGCGGTGTCCACCAAGACTTGACTGACGTATTTCCATCACGGATATGACGTTTAAAATGTACACTAACAGATGACAAAGAAAAAACTAGACGAAAAAAAATGCCCCCCACCTCCCCGAAGGGAATCGTGAGGAAATGCGAATGCATTTCGCGCGCGCTTCACTCCATTTGTATATACGTGCGAGCGAGCGGACGGGAGAGTGGGGCGCAGGGAGGAGAGAGAGCGAACGGCGAGAGAAGGAGCGGCGAAGCACTGCACCTACCCTCTCCTACACTGCCTCCACACACGCGGGAGCTCCGCCGAGCTCCCGCGGTGCCAGCGCCCTCACACACCAGAGCGCGCTCCTCCTCTCCACTCACTCTCCGCTACGCCGCCCGCACCACCTGCTCCGGCTGCTAGGGGCGAGGATAAGCGCGCGCGCCCGCAGCTGTTGCTATGGGAGAGGGAGTGAGAGCGGAGAGATAACACCTGCCGGCGCGCGGACACCTCCTCAACCTATCCTCCTCCTCCTCCTCCGCGGACAACGCCGGACAACGCCGGATGCCTGACATAGCCCGACTAAGAAATGCATTCGCATTTAAAAGTTCCGACTCCGGGAATCGAACCCACGACCCCTAGCTCCGCAGCGCGCGACGCTAAACGAATCGGCCACAAAGCGTACGTTCGTCAGCATACCAACGGCGAGCTATTTATTTAATACATTTACCGTTGGCGGTACTCCGAGCTTCAGCGTGTTCTTGTTATCACTAGCGAGATGGCGCAAAGGGCGCGAAGGGCGCGCTTTAAAGGTCGTCGCCCTGCCTGTTGCGATGCATGCGCGCCTCCTACCTATACGATATGTACTTTGCCCTACAGGGCGTAGTCGCACATGCGCGCGCGCTTATCTCGTGATGGAGGCTGTTTGTACAGTCAACCACAAAAGTTTACGGACCAAGCGGGCACATGGCCAAGAGCCTCCTCGCGACATTTCCGCTACGTCAGTGGCGATCGATAGCCGCGCCGCGCCCGAGACGCACCCCTCCCTTAATCGAACCGCATGTCTGTTTTCTTACTGGACACAAATATTTTTCACCTTTTACTTTTCCACGTGGTGCACTCTTTGGCAGCTTCAGCTGCATGCCTCTTTCTCGAGAGCAGTCTATCAACTTAACTGTTGTCAGTCGCAATCTTTCTCGCAAAATGATCTATACCCAATGGCACACCGTTCGAGGCACGCTGTGATAGCTTTGATCCTGCTATCAAAGTAGAAATGTGCCAGTCATACTACAGATAAGCGCTTTACCTGAAAACTGAACTAACAATGGAAAGCGGGGTAATAGAAAATTGAAAGGCCCGTAAATAACAATAAGACCCATTGCCCATCCAGCGCTGCGATCGATGGTAGACAGCGCACCGCTAGGGGGCACGGACAGGCAGCTTGGCAAACGCTCGCGTGGTCCGTAAACATTTGTGGTCGACTGTACGTCTTGTGTTTTCACATCAAGGTTTTGCGTTGAAGTACAGAGAGCACTACGGTCACTTTGCTCGCTGCAGTGGCCGCGTTTGCGGAAGGAGCGCACTGCTCAAACATAAAATAACAACTGTGACAGCTGTTCGTGCTCGTCCTGCGTATACTTGTGCGTTCGTTTCATGCGTCCTTCTTTGTGTTTAAGCAGCGCGCTTTAATTGTCGAGCTATGGCAGTTGTTCTCGCTCGTCTTGTGTGTGGTCTTTTCGTGCGTCCTTTGTGCTTGAGCAGCGTGCTGCAAGTTTTGAGCTGCTTGCCGTTCTCCGGGTGACATTCCAATTTGTTGCTATGGCATTCACTGCTTCGCCCTTGCGGCGACACTGTGACCTTATTATGTGCTTGTTAATGCCATCTTTGCGCGGGCTTAACGATATGCTGTGTCCAGGTGTATGTTAACAACATCAGCTATCACAACGGTTAAATCATGATCATGGACGTTAGTCGTCGGTATGGAGATGTACCATTATAGGCGTCAACGTGGGTGCATCCAAGTCAAACGGGGCTGTAGCTGCGAAACACCAGCAGACATTGTACAAGTTCTCATGTATCAATGCACAATAAACACTCAACTACCTCTGTGAAGACACGTTTCACTTTCGTGTTATACCGGTTCCTATGACGAAGAGATAAGCCATGTTTTAGGGGCGAAGCACCTTAGGGTCTAGGCTTGTCCGTTGTCCGTTGTCCATTGTTCAGCACAGCACATGAAAGGTACCCACTATACGCCCACCGTATGGCCGTCACGGCACAGCACATGCTAGGTACCCACTCTCATGAAGTTTCATGAAGTAGGGAAGCACCCACTACTCCACTATGCCATTCGTCATTATGCTGATAAGCGAGGTACCCGGTACACATCTGTAAGGCATTATGTGCACTTTGTATGTGCTGTGGCTGATGACGAGGAAGAATAAACGCATTCCAGACCACACATTCTCTTTCTGCCATCACGGCACAGCACATGCAAGGTACCCACAATACGTCATGACGATGACGATGACGATGATGACGATGAAGAATAAGCGCGTTCCAGACCACACATTCTCTTTCTGCCATGGATGAAAACGATCGTGAAAGCGCTCTCACCCGCGAAAGACAGAGCGGCAACGCCGACAACAAGCTGCTACACCGGTGGCGAGAGCTCGGGAAGCAGCGGCAAAACGGCAACGCTGAGAACAAGCTGCTACCCCGGCGTTGAGGGCGCGGGAAGAGGCGGCTCAACGGCAAAAACAAGTTGTATATACTGTATACACGCGTTGACACTCATTTACGTGCGCAAGAGGGCAATGTCACGGGTGATTTACGGTAAGAACTATCCTCGGTGCTTCGCCCACTCGTCATGATTCACTTCGTGGAGATGCGTAGATTTTTTTTCTCTCCCTCTCTCACTCTCTCGTCACAGCTTCTATTTGCTGTTGCTAAAAAGAATATAGACGGCCCTGGTTTATAAAAGAGAATCAGTTACGCGATCGCAAGCTCAGCTGTACACGTCGTTTGTTACCACGCCCAATGTGCCTCAACATCATCGCGAAGGCCCGTGCGTGGTGCAGCACAACGTAATGAAAATGAAGTAACGAAGAAGTTCAGGAAATGCGCACGACTCTGAAAAACAGAAAACTGAACAGACGGTGTTTACCTTCAAGCCACCTGCTATCTTTCTGCGTCTGTTTCTATTCCATGCTGTGGTCCAGCCATCCCGAGTAAACACAACTACACTTCAAAGCGTTATCGCTTCTGCACAATATCGCTCCGAGTCTTCCGTTTCTTCAATCATCGCCGCGCAAATAAAAGCTACGTTATTTATGAAAGTAATTGCAGAAGCCAGCGACGCAGTATAGTAATTACGGTGCATCAGCAACAGCGGGGGGCTGTTGCTAGCCACTTCTCAACTAGAGGCATTGTTCAACTCAAGAAACACGAAAGCAGCTTTATAGATCCCGAGAAGGCGGCATGAAAAAGCGGAAAAGAAAGAGCCATTTTTCCCGTCTGCGCTCCAGATCGGCGTGATAAAGAAAAGTGCCGCAGCGTTAGCCACTGGCAGGTGTTTTTCTTTTGGGGCTTCAGCACCACGCTGAACCTCGAGAGGCGCTACCTAACTTCCAGGAGAACAATAAACACGCCGATATGGGCAAGGATTAACGAGGTGAACGGCAATTTCGGCAGAGTGCTACGTCGTGTGCTAAAAATCAAAAGATTGCTTCGGTTGTCCGACCACTTGTGGAAACATATAAACCTGAAGGTTGAGTTCAGGAACGAATTTCGTGCTTTCACACAAGACGAGAAGCTAAAGGGGAAAAAAAATGGAATTTCGCTTATGCAAACGTGATTATTTGTTTATTAACAACAATACGCCATGTGCCTGTCCGTGTCACTTCTTGTATTTGTCTCGTTGGCGCCTTATTCCTTTCGTTAACATGCCCCAACTAGCGCAAGAAAAAGTTCTGCTTGGCAGAAAGATAACGGGAAATCGAAACACGGCGGCCGATAGCACCTACTTTTTAAATAAGCTATTCGTGATAGTAGATATCTTGGCTTCAACTGGCGAGGACATACCTAACTGCTTTTTCATAATTCCGAGCATAACACTCCTGTGTGAACTTTACACAGATTTCTCACTTTGCCGAGGTACCTGATAAAAAATATTGTTTATTTTATTTTTTTTGCACAAAGTCCTGGCGAATCCACAGCGCGATACCTGAGGGCGCCTCTGCAGACGATATGCACAACTCACAGACAGGCGAAAATGGCATAAAAATGTGACACGCCTAGCGCGGACTTCCGAGTGAGTTTTATCACAAAGAACGCACTAAATATACAACCCTATTTTGACGTGAACACGAAGTAAACCTGGTATTGCAGGAAAGCGGAACCGGAACATAATTCAAATATTCGAAAAACGCGAACGCATCGCGGTGGGTGCGCCAGACACAAGTGAATCTAGGTTAGAAAGTTCTTTGGAACGAGTAATATTTTTCTTCACAGGACCCGATCTAGAGCTGAGCCTACGCAGGTTCAGAGACGGGATTGAACACGTGCAAAGTAAAGAAATGATATAACTTGCTCAAAAGACATTGCATGCCTCTTTCCTCTGAATTATGCTCGACGAGCAGGCAGATGCGTGAATGTGATACTGCTGGAAAATAAAAACCAGAAGGAAGTGCAAAACGGGATGTAGATGTCGGTGAACATTGCAATCAATGCGGCTGCGTTTCGTGATTTGAAAAGATGGCTACAATATCTAGATAAGCATGTAAATATTAGTGAAGTTGTATCTATTTCAAAAGGCTACTGCTTCAGTAAACCTCTATATACGCTGCCGCTACAAACATAGGTTACTGCGATACGTGTTCGGATGTTGAAATTTCTTTTTATTCTGGCTGTTATAGTCCACCTTGCCAGTACACTGCTCCTGAGTTTTGCTCTGCAGTTCAGAGGATACTTTTTGATATACGACGTTACTTTTTGATATACGTAGTTTCGCAGTGCCGGTCATGCCATTTTATTTACGTAGAGGCGTCAGCGGGGCACGAAAGTTCGAAGTATAGTTACTATATTCTTCGAACTTCTTCGAGTCTGTTCCAGGGCTTGCACATGTAACATCCATTTTGTATTACTGCAATTTGTTTGTTTCCTCATTCGTTCGTTTGTTTAGCGTTCCTATGAAAGTATACGAGCAGCATTTGCCGCCAATGCGAAACTTTCCCAGCGCTCTATTTATCACTTCGCGGTTCAACAAACAAGAATAATAACCACTACAAAAAAAAAGCAGGCACATGGAGCGCCTTTCGGACTTCCCCCCGTGGCCCTCTGCCATCGAAGCGAGAAAGAAGAGATAAGGCCCCACCGGAGATTCGGGTGTTTATTCTGAATGCCTGCGCACTCCGAATTCCGCACGTACCACAGCAAAGGAAGCACGTAACAGGCATTTATAACTGTGATACTCAGACGGATACGAGTACGATTGATGTTGGTGTTTTTTCTTCTGTTTGCGTGTGATCAATATAGGAAGAGGCAGATGAGACGGAAAGGCAGCAATCTTACCTAGCAGGAAATGTTTGGCTGGTTATTCCACATTGAGAAAACAGGGTGGGGGGACTAAGGGTATCTAAGCAGAATAAAAAAAAAAGCGCCGTCTACTCGCAAAGCCTACCTACAAGCGGGGCCTCGTCAAAGAAGTGCAACATCAAAGCTTGGCTACAGTACCTCATCGAGACGCCTTTTTATACCAACATCACAAGATACGAGTGGATCCCGCCACGTTAGACGCCATCCCTGACGACGAACCTTATTAACTAAGACGAGATCGAAGCCACTGCCGAAGTTACGGACCCCGACAATCCCGTTCAGTGCGTCTCTGCCATAGCACGCAGTGAGCCACACGGTGCTGTTCGACGACGCATGAGGAAGCTGTCAGTCGAAACTGATGCGCGCGTGCTCGGCGCTCGGCGCCACAGCTGCGACGGGATGGACGACGTCACTCACGGCCCAGCCAATGGCGCGCGAGCTTGGGTACGACGCTCAGAACGACGTAAATGATAGCACAGCCAATGGAGACCGCTCGTGACACAGATGCCGAGCGGTTTTTCGTTTCTCCTAGCCATGTACAGCTTTCGCTGTAAAAAGACAGGGATCGCGGGAACATGGTGACAACTGCTTGCTATAGGCACAAACTATATCAGTTTAGCATTACTTGTTCCACAACGAACTCCACTTCATGTGGTGGCCACTTAGGTGGGTCTCTTGCCAGTCTGCCATCGTCCTTAAAAAAGTACTTAGATGAAATTTCAATATTTTCGGCGTGTTGATCTAAATAAAAAGTTACAGTTTCGCCTCTAGCGCGAAGCAATGAATGCGATAGCAAGAAATTAGAACGTCACACGAAGAACGACAAGCAGCTCGATACTTGCGGAGCGCCGCCGCAGCACAAAGGACGCTCGAAAAGGACGCATAGGTATACACAGGACCAGCGTGAACTAACAACTGTCATAGTTGTTACGTGTTTGTATTTGAGCAACGCGCTGCGAGTGCCCACAATGCAGAAGCCGCCGCTGTTGTTGTTGTTGCCTCTGACATGGCTCATACCCACTCAGGGGGGATTGGCCAAGAATTGATTATATGATTGATTATATGATACTGTTAGACTTTTCGACGCTGTTTGATATTTCTTTTTCTTTTAAACTGCGGCAAGGTCGAATGATCCCTCTGCGTCCCCTGCCACGCGATGGCGTCTGACGCCCAGTGTTGTTGTTGTTGTTCCCTTTGGTACGGCTCATACCCACTCCGGGGGATCGGCCAAGAGATCACTATATGAAGAAGTTAAGACTTTTCGATTTTATGAATTTCGATGTTGTGCTCACAACCAAAAGAACCCCATATATAATCAGAAAGTGTGTACCCGGTGTTCTTCTTTTTTCTTCTACATCATGAGTGGTACAGAAGGGGGCTACTTTTTCATGCGCGTCTCATGGCAGCTTCAATTTGAAAGAAACTGTAAAAGCGTTGCGTGATAGAAAACACGCTCAAGCTGCTCCGAGATCTGAGTACCGCGAGCGCCAACTGGTGCATATGAATAGCTCGCCGTTATATCGCCGGCACAAGCATGGCGCGTGGCTGTGTTGGCTAGCGCAGCAGGCTGCGGAGTGAGGGATTCGCTGGTTTGAATCCCCGATCAGGTGCTTTGGAATTTTTTTGTGCTGATTTATTTTTCTTTATGCCTTTTTATATATTGTATGGACGCGAACCTTCATGTTCCATGGACACCATTCTGCCCTACCAACCGGATGTTTCTGAAGCCAAACCCATCTCTCAAGCTGCTGCTTACGCCGAAGAATGCCGTAAACTGGCTCGCTCGCTCGTTCACCGCGCAAGATCAGTCGCGCCAGAAATTCCGCCATGACGCCTCTGCATCTGATGCCCATTACTCCCCGGGAACGCTGGTTTGGCTCTGGGTCCCGTCCACAACTCCCGGTCTTTCTACCCAAGCTCATTGTCAAGGTACCAAGGCCCTTACCGCATACTGGAGCAGACATATCCCGTCAACTACGTCGTCCGAGCCTGTCGAGCCATCGCCCGACCATCGCTGCCGAGGCCGCGAAACCGTTCACGTCACGCGGCTTAAACCCTGCTACGACCCACCTGTAGCGTCTTTCCCCTAGGTCGCCAGGATGGCTCCTTTTTGTGCGAGGAGAGATTGTACCGGTGCACATCGGCGCCAGCTCTGTGCCAGCGAGATGAAAGACGACGACGTTCGTGTGTTCCGCGCTTGGCCTGTTTTCCTGTGCTGAAGCTGTCTCGCCTTTGTGCACCTCCTGCTAGGCGCCGTGCCGGAAATCTTCAGAAGAATACGCCTGTTGCAATATATATAAATACATATACATATCCGGGACATGACGGCGACGGCGACGGCAAAAATCAGCCGAGAGTGTCCGTATAATTGCTATCTCAATAAAACACGGGTGTCGAGAAGCCTAAAAACAGTGTCGTAGTGCTTGGGAATGCATTGAATATATTTTTAATATCGCTACCTTAAAAAAGCAATTTCGGTTTCGGTATCGAGGGGGCGGCTTCGCAGTGACGTGTCAACACAAGTGTGAGGTCACGAGAAGATTGCAACTCGCGAAATACTAGCAACAGCTCTGTCATTAGCTGTCGGTCGCACGTGGTTCACTTAAACAAGAAGAACATAAACTTTATTGTACATAAACTTTATTGTCACTTAAACAAAGATGAGTGAATTGTCGTCCAGCGACTCCGACAGTGATTTCTGAGATTTAGGCTGCAAGTAAAACGCGGACTTCGCAAAACCAGTGAACTGTGTTGACTCGTCGTGATAAGCACCATTGCGGTGGGGCTGGCTTGCAGATACTGGGTGACGAAAACATTAAAATCGAAGTAAAATATTGTAAACGTGTTGTTTGGCTCCAGTGAGTGGAAAGCGTGGATAGTGCATATCATGGAGACGAAAATACTCCCTTTTCTTGGTGCCTCCAAATCGTGTCAGTACTACTACAACTGCGCAGGTTTGTGAAGTAGGCGTTCTAGGTTAATTTGTTCTGGCAATGGTCTTTAGACCAAAGGAAGGAGCCCAGATGTTATGGCGCTTAACTGCTGAGCTCGAGGTCGCTGTTTTGATGAAGGTAAAATGAAGCAACACTCTTGTACTTAGATTAAGGTGCGCGTTGAAGAAATCGTGGCTCTGGCAACACTTAATATTCCTCAGTAAACTAACTGTGTATCAAAAGCCTACTTCCTACGTTCCCAGATGTTACAATAGGATGCCTTTTGGATTGAGAGTCAGCATTGCGCATGGTGAATCATTCTCATCCAGTTCTTTTCTTGCTAAAAGCCACGCGCACTCCGACGCTAATCTTATTGAACAGAGTAACATAGACGATGATATTGAGCAAGAAAAACAATTCAAGATTATCACGATGGCTTCAGCCGATTTAGAGGGCAACAAGTCCGACGTCGTCCAATTATTTCGTCGTTGGTAACAAGTTCACGCACTCAACTTAGACTCTTTTTTTTTATTTCGTGGCTCCACATGCGCGTTCGTCTTTACAGCGATTCACAGTTGACATAAAGAGAGGTGAACACTCTCTGTTTGGCCGTTCAAATTGCCCAAACCAGTAGATTAGTGCTGTAGCGATTCAACCAGCGACAACGAGAGTATAGGCTCTGTAGTTTAATGATAAAGTGGGTACAGGTAAGGCTAAAACAGCGAAAGGTAAAATAGTGTGGTTCATTTCAGGTGCTACTGCTCGTAGGTACAATCCTAAATATCGCGTGCAAATCTTGTAAGAAAGTAACAATAAGTGTGGTCAGGTTCAAGGGTCCATGCACTCATTAAATCTCCGATACTAAGAATAACAGTGGTCATGTTCAGCGGCCAATTCATTAACTGCTACGGGAGAGACTGGAAAGAGAAAAATATCTCCGCTATAACTTCAAAGGAAACTAAAGAAAGGGCAGCGGATAAGAACGGTTTCTACGTCGGCCAACGAGTTAATACTGGATCACTTAGAAAAAAATTCGAGCTTTTCTAAATATAGACGGTATGGCGGGAACAAACACAAAATCACTGAGGCAAAGATTATGCGAAGCGGTAGAATGCATTTTGAAGCGCGTTATTACTTTACGTTGTTGCGAATAGGCTAAATCGTTGACCTTTATTGAAGTTTACTTATATTCTAACAAATGTTCACAAATCTTTGTTTCGATCGATCTTAGACCCCTGAAGTGTAGATATAGTCAAGGCAGAAATTATGCAAAGAAAATCATGGATAATGCGAGGAAATATCCGACCAAAATAAATAAACATGACCGCGGTAAATATCGCGAAATTTTGAGCCCTCATTGACGCACATCTGACACTATCTCTCAAACGCAACCCTACTTGAGAACCTAACATCAATATTTTAAGACAAAATGCATAGCCATAACGACAACGCTTTGCTTAGTCATTTGTAAATTACCGTGACGGTGCCATGATAGTTTAAAGACTCTAAACCTTACATTACACCGACGTCAGGGCCAGGAAAAAAAAGGAGTATAAGGAAGTGAATCATAAATAACTGTTCGTGAAAGAAGGTTCTGGCTCCCTCTGGCGGAGAGGCTATGCGATGTTGAAGGGCGGAAAGAAATGGCATTGACCAGTTAGGCCTTTAGCCTGCTTGATCGAACCCTTGATTTCACGCTGCAGTACATTTGGTGCGGCTTTGGTGTTCTGGCACAGAGGCCGCAATGGCGTGCCCTCCGTGCTACAAAGTGGTGTCATACGCGTTCTGCTCCTTTATGTTGTTGCAGAAAGCATCGCCTTTCCTTAGGAGGAGGAGGAGGAGAGACTGAGGAAAGGAGAAGACGCAATTTCTGCAGCCCTAGTTGGAAGCACGGCTCAGCGCCTGTAGGGGAATGGGGAGAGGGCATTAAAGATGTGGGAAAGAGAGGAGAAGAAGAGAGAGAGAAAAAAAAGAGAAATGGCGTCCATGATCGAAGACGCGGTCGGCGGCTATTATAGCCGGTTGTCCAGTCCAGTGTCCCCAAGGAAGCGAAGAACCGCCTTGAAGACCTGGGTGTGGTGCCGTGCAGGGAAGAGGAGGTCCCTCTGTGTAGCTGCTGGTAGACCATGGCGACGGAGTGTGGCGAGCAAGGTGGCTCGTTGTGGTTGAAGCGCTGGGCATACACACAACAGGTGCTCAATGGTTTCGTCCGCCCCGCACGCAGTGCACGCAGGGTACGTGGCTCTGCCAAACCGATGACTCCGGGCCGCAGGCCACGAGCAGCCGATGCGTAGACGCAGTAGCAGGGACCTCTCCCTCCTGGTGAGACCCCGGTCAGGCAGCCGGGTCGGTGGTTCCATCCTGGCCACACGGTCGTCGGGGGGGGGGCAGCGCAGTAGTAGCCGTCTCAATGTGAGCCTCGAAAAGTCTAAGGCGACCACGGCACGGCACACAGAGACGGTGGAGTGATGCGCTTCTTTCGCCAGTGCGTCTGCCTGCTCATTGCCCTGGATTCCCACATGAGATGGGACCCAGTGCAGAGAAACATCGACGCCACTGGCAAGGAGGGCATGCAGCTTGGTGACGAGCTTGGTCCCGAAACCTGCCCGTTCTGGTTTCGCCATGGCCAGCAACGCGGCTCTTGAGTCGCACACGAGAGCCACGGGGCACATTGGGGGGATCTGCCGCCAGGAGTTCAACTGCCAGGTGGAGACCGGCAGTCTCAGCGGCGGTATAGCAGGCCGCAAAGGGGAGACGACAGGAGGCCGTCCTACCAAGTGCTGGCATTACGCAGGAAGCTGTGGCTGAGCCTGTGTCTGGGAGGACGGAGCCATCTGTGTAAGCAATAAGCCTTCCAGCCAGATCTTCCTCTAGCTTGGAGGCAGCCGCCTGTTGGAGAGGCCTTTCCTTACCTCAAACCACTCCTAGTACTAGTACTCTTTCCTGTTGCCTTGTTCACTTATTTAGACGTGATCCGTACAAGAGAGTGTTTCTAATTGTCGGAATTAAAGCGTGGAAGGAAATTCAGGTGGTTATGGAGGCGAAATGGTAGAGGCCCGTGTACTGTGCGATGTCAGTGCACGTTAAAGAACACCAGATGGTCGAAATTTCCGGAGCCCTCCACTACGGCGTCCCTCATAATCATATGGTGGTTTTGGGACGTAAAAGCCCTACATATTATTATTCAGGTGGTTGAATGCATTTCATTTCGTCCTTTACACTTTCGTCGGCACATTCCTGTCGTGGAATCTACATACACGGCGTAGCTGTAACTGCAATGTGAGCGTCATATGCGAAGCGTGTCTGAGGAGCCATCGAGATCACCCCGCACTGCAGCTTCTGGTTTGAACAGCGCGAGTTCGTGTTGTGTAGTGTCAAGCTAACTGTTCAGCCATCTCTTTCTCAGTCTTCTTCTTTCTTCTCTATTCTTTCCTTTCTATTATTCCCCCCTTCCCCCCCCCCCCCCCCCCCCCACGTGTAGGGTAGCCAACCAAGCCAAAGCTTGGTTAACCTCCCTGCCTTTCCTCTTCGTTTCTATCTCTCTCTCTCTCTCTCTTGAAATCAGGAAAATATCTCCGTCTGATCTTTAAGGCTTTCGCTTATGCTGCCTTGACATTTACAGCATTCAGATAGAGATGGAAGGATGCCGTATTAATGATATACCTATGCCCTTTGGGCCATTACATCTTAACCACGTACAATTCTTAAAGGCGTTGTATTTGAACTTTTGTGAGAGTAATTCAAATTGGGTTCAAGAAGGCCACTTTTGTCTATGGTGCACTTATTCGTGGTGCGCACGCAACGGGTGTGTGTGTGTGTGTGTGTGTGTGTGTGTGTGCGTGTGCGTGCGTGCGTGCGTGCGTGCATACGTGCGTGCGTGAGCGAGTAAATGAATGAGTGAGTGTGAGAGAAGGAGAAATAGAGAGAAAGAGAGGCATCTACAGCCACTGCGCTGATGACGGTGATGATGACCTGTTTATTCACGGGAACTGGAGGGGTTTTCTAGCCCGGTGCTTCTGTGGGGACGATTCGCTCGGAGGTGCAGGGAACAAAAGGATGACTTCCTATTATTCTGAGTTGCCAGATGAATGGACATCGCGAGGATGGGTCAAGATCCAATCGAAACCTGCCGTGCTAGTGCTATCCGCGTTTTACAATGTTAGCCCGTTGGTTCCTCTTGCCAGATCAGACTGCAGCACCGCAGCATCATTTCTTCCTGCACATTTAGGCCGTCATCTTGCTGACGATTTTTTTTCGCTCTTCTATCGCAACAAGAAACTCGAACACATGCACCCGTGCCGTCACCGACAACGCTGGACACAGTCGATGCCCAAGCTGCCGAGCATTCTCTATCGGCTGCCCGTCTCGCAAGATGAATGAAGGCCGGACGACGGATTCAATTTTTCTTTCATGGTTTGCCGCCGGACGCTCTTCGACATCTCCCTCGCTATCGTGGGACAGCGCTTAAGCTGCTTTTCTGGTTCGCTTGGCACGTCAGCTGAAGCGTAGGACGTTGCTTGTATAAAACGCAATGAACGTCGTGCAAAGAATGATGCCTCTTTAGCCATTAATCTATTTGACAGTTCTTTTTGTAAAGCTTTTGTTAAACCCTTCAGCTGTTTCCTTTTTTTTTTTTTTTTTATGTGAGCGTCTTGAGGAAGCTTCCTCTCATGTCTTTTTTTCCCGGGTTCTCGTTTCTCGGGCTTCGTTTCCCTCTCGTTCAGCATCAGCTACGACGTGTCAAAGCCTTAGTAGAGCCATATCTTTACTTACCTCAACTAAACCTAGTGGACGGACCACTGGGGAAAAGTAATTTTGAACTTCCTGGAGAAACACAGCAGGCTCCTGGCTTCAGGGCAAAGTTGTTAACTGCCAAGACTGAAAAAAAAAAAAGAATAAAGTGATATAATACGCAGTCCGCGATCTGTTCAACGTCTCCCTTCAGTTTTTGCTGCATCATTATTGATGTCAACATCTAACATGTAATAAGTGATTGCAATCACGTCAAGCTTTTGCAAACAGCTTTTTCTACACGCTGCGATGTCGCACGGCATTTTACTCCGCTCAGATTTTCGCAATTATTAACTTCCCATTGCCCTTCTAACTGGAATAATAAATTCTGGTGTTTTAAGCGCCAAAACGGCGATGTGATTATAAGCATGTCGTAGTGCAGGGCTCCGGAAATTAATAATTATTTTTAAGGTTTAACGTCCCAGAACCACGATATGATTATGAGAGACGCCGTAGTGGAGGGCTCCGGAACTTTCGACCACCTGGGGTTCTTTAATGTGCACCTAAATCTGAGTACACGGGACACAAGCATTTTCGCTTCCACCGAAAATATGGACGCCGCGGCCGGGATTCGATCCCGCGACCTGCGGATCATCACTCGAGCATACTAACCAATACACTGCCGTGATGGGTGCTCCGAAAATTTCGACCATCTGGGGTTTTCGCACCTTTCATACAGACCTATCACGCCAGTTGATTTTTGCAAACACCTTTTACAAGGCGGAGCTATTCGTTGTGTAGGCTCCTTCATTGGTGTTAGCCCAAACGAAATTAAAACATGCGGCAACTAACCGCGTCTAGTGAGACATTTTTCTACAGCGATAGCTCTACACACCACGCCACAGTTGTCGAGTGTTTATGGTGTCCGACTGTTGAACCCAATGTTGCGGGATCGAATCCCTGTCGCCACGGCCGCATTTTCGATGAAGCGGAAAATGCCTGAGGCCTTTGTACTTAGATTTAGGCGCACGTCAAAGAGCCCCAGCAGGTCGAATTTTCCGGAGCCCTCCACTACGGGGTTCCTCAATCATTCCCTGATTTTGGGACGCTAAACCCCAACAATTATTATAGCTCTACTCCTCTAGCTACAAACCGATAAAACATCTGGTTCCGCGAAACTGACCTTCAAACTCAGAAAGGTCAACTCCGGCGAAAGAGCATAAAAAATAAATAAATAAAATAAATAAAAAAATAAAAAAATAAAAGAGCTAGAGTGGCGCGTTCGCGAAAATGAAGGGATGCTCAAGGTCAGTCTCTCGTGGCGCCACCACCAGAGGCGCCGGCTGCATCCAAGTTCAGCGGGCGTTCGCACCGATAACGCTGACGGCGCCGAACAGCTTCTGCGTGTTGTCTTATGGTGCAACACGTTGACTTCCTTGTCGTGGTGTGCAGTCTAAGCAGGTAGACTTCTCGTAGTCCTTGCTTTAATCCAAGATATGGCAACAAAGTTAAATCACTGCAAACAAATGATCCCACCCTTTCCCAAAGCCAGCAAGAACGACATATGGATCGGCAAATGTTTAACCACGTTCAACCATTGCAATCTTTTTGTTTGTTTGCTTGAACTTGTTGCTCTCTAGCCTAAAACTAAAAACTAGTTAATTCAAATGCGATAAGGTCATGATAGGCCTTCTAACAAGAAACTACATCAACTGCCTCGATGTCATATTTCTTCCTGCAAATGCAAGTTTTTCTTGATATTGGACACGTTGATCTCACCCTTTGGCTATCGTCCTTTCTACAATGTCTGCAAAAACACCTGGGGCCGCCAAGAAGGTGGCTGAATGGCTACAAACTTGCGCGCACGTTGTATAAGCCGCGCTTGAGAGGCTCCTCTTTAGAGTGCGATGCTCGCAAACAACGTTTTCGGCACCGGAGCATTGGACACAGATATGCAAGCTGTCACAGGGCTGCACGCACAAGCCCTCTCTTTCTTCGCGGTCTTACGTGGCTCGAGCGTCTCGGAAGCACGGCACATCTCAATTACAAATTGCCTCCCTCTTTCAACAACCAGCACATTTCGGCCTCAATAAAAAAAAGAAAAGAAAAAAAAAGAATAGGGTCGAGTCCTAAGTTGAACATCTGTCTGCACTTCGAAACTTCATTCTTAGGTAGCTTCTTCAAAGAATAAATGCATGCGTAAGAGACGTTGCGTGACGTGCTACACCACTTTCGTTTAAGTTATATGCTTAGAAGCCAATGTCTTTAAGTGTTTTCAAAAACTAACGTCCCACACTCAAGTGAACGCACAACCCACAAACGCGCGCACGCACTCGTAAAGAAAATATCTGAACGTAAGCAATAAAAAATTTAAAAAAAGTTCACTAACGATTTAGATACTGCCTATTGCGAATTCTGAACGTAGCAGTTTAGGTGTTTTGATTGAGGTTTTGATTTTGCGAGAAGTCGAGCAAATGCGCACGCATAAAGGCGATGCGGAGCCGCGCGAGAATGCTTGGTTTTCGCGTCAATGTAACGTGGTGAATCTGGCGTAGCCAACTTCCGCCACCGCTCTCTGACGGGAAGGCTGTGTTGGAGTCTAGCCTTGAGTGTTCTACACACAAAGTGTCCCTTCGACGAACACACATCTTCTTCTCCCAAGCCTAGCAGGTCAACCCACTTTCTCGTGCCCGTGAGCGACAGGCATGCGTTGCGCTGTCACAAGAAGCGCGAGCAGGCACGAGGCATTGCAGACGCTAACGGAGTGGTTCGCTGGCTCTCACGATGCAGATTTAATACATCTGATTTGGACATGCGCAGCTTTCTCAAAGGCAGACGGCGCATTCAACATCTGCTGCGCGCCGACATGACCGCTCTACGGAATTTAATAACGTCCGACCATGAAGCACAGAAAGCTCTCGAAATATACGCAAAAATTGAAGGACACTTTGTACATTCCAAAGTGTGTTCGGCGAAAGCGTGTGGCCATTCCACTGATTATGCCATGTCTTTTTTTCTTTTACACTTTCAGTGGCATAAGACACAAACCTAATGGCTGCGTGTTTTCTTCTTTAATTTTTTTACCGCGAATCGCAGCGAGACGCGAGACTCTTCTTCCTCCGTTCGCATGGGTTAGTATTTTCTCGCGCTTTGCGCATCGTGCAAACGCCATCCGCGTTCCAGATCTTAAAGGAACCGACAACTGGCCAGAACGTGTGATTAGATCCTAGTAGAAATGACAAGATCATGAATTATAGTGACAGATTCCAGCATTCTTTTTGCGTTGTTACTAGGATTTATATTTTTGAAACGTGCTTAAAAGTGACAAAAACCGTCATGTCGCGCAGCCTAGCGGAAGAGCCTTGAAGCTGGATTATGGAATATGGAGTCGATCACTTTACTGTACGTAGCCGCGTAGGCGATGCTGTCATGGGCGCCAGTCCTCAAAATTAAAATATGTATATTATTATCCAGCCTCGCTCAACATTGCTGCTTACGACGTAAAAGGAGTTGCACGGTGAGAAGCGGCGCTGCTGTCGCCACCGCCAGTGGACCAAGTCGAGCCGCGGCGCATGCGCAGTGAACCAGCGCTTGAGCTCGAACACAGGCGTCTCGCGCTCACTGTTTGCAGCATGTGAGTATACGACTGCATATTCGCTGCAGATGAAAAATTTTGATTACAAATCTTTCGCGGCGTTATCCACTTTACCATTCCGTGATTAGACTCACTGACCGGTAAGCTTTCCGTTGCGCTAAAAAAGTAGGCACCACAAAAATTGGTTGTCGGTCCCTTTAAGTTGACGGACCCTTTGTAAATTGGAAAGTGTATTCCGTTAACGCCTGGGTCCATTGAGACGGCGTCGGTCAGAATGATTGCAAACTCTGCGCACAGCGACGCTACGCAAGCAAAGCTCGAGCGCTATAGAGTCCGACGCGACCGGCGTCCGTCTGCGCATCCCAGCGGCCACCTGGCTCCGTGCCAGAGCTCGGATGGACGGACGGACGGACATGGACGGATGGACGGACAGACGGATGGATGGACGGACGGACGGATGGACGGACGAACAGACAGACGGACGGACAGACGGACGGACGGACGCCGGACGAAGGTCGGACGGACACCGGACGGACGTGAGCATGAGATATTAAAGGCTTTCGCCTTAAAGATTACACCATCCACCGCTAAAGGGAGCCATGTGTAGATGCGAAGCAGCGGGCGCTAACGCTTACACTGGCGGCGGCGTTGACGCTGGCGATCATCGCAGCGTTGCACAGGAGAGAAACCTGGGGGGCGCAAAGCACGCAGTGATGGACGGGCATTTCCTACTGGAACATCCCAATCGCTGCTAATGGGCAATGAGAGACAGAAGACTCGGACTGCACACAGAGACCCGCAGTCCGCTTTTAGTTAACGCGCACGCTGCGAATTTGTCATCGTTCGACAACGCACAGGAGAAATCTCCCACCGGCACCACCTTGCAGGTCAAGATCCATTGCCATATATATGGGGTGGCCAGTAAACGGTTGTGCAGCGCGAGCAGTCGGTTTTTTCAACCAAGAAACTCGCTAGCAGACGCTGCCTGCGTCGGCGTTGCGTGGCGAGAGAGGGGGAGCGTAGGAGAGGAGAGAGGGGGGGAGGGGACGCGCATGCGCATTGGGGGTGTGGTTGCTGCGGGGGAGGGGATGCCTAGAGGAGAGAGATGGGGGGAGGGGGACGCGCATGCGCAGTGAGGGTGTAGACGCCGCGGGGAGGGATGCCTAGAGGAGAGAGAGGGGGGAAGCGTAGGAGAGGAGAGGGAGGGGCAGGGGACGCGCATGCGCAATGGGGGGTGTAAGCGCCGCGGGACGTATGCCTAGAGGAGAGAGGGGGGAGGGTAGGAGAGAGAGGGGGGAGGGGACGCGCATGCGCAATGGGTGTGTAAACGCCGCGGGCGGGAGGGATACCTAGAGGAGAGAGAGGGGAAGCGCAGGAGAGGAGGTGCGTGAGGAGGGTTTGCGCATGTGCAGTAAGGGTGGTAGGGACGCACACCACCAGCACTACCGCCGGACGGACGGACGGACGGACGCCGGACGGACACCGGACGGATGGACACCGGACGGACGGACACCGGACGGACGTGAGCATGAGACATTAAAGGCTTTCGCCTTAATATACGGTAGTCAAAGTGGCCTGTTTAGAGTGGTGTAGGAGAGGTCGCTTGACCCGTGCGAAGGCGTGACATGAAGCCGCTCCTCACCCTTTATTCCCCTTACCCATTCCCCACCTCATCCCCAACAGCGGCCAAGAGTCGTCCTTTCCTTCAATAAAGGTCATATTCATTCATTCATTCATTCATTCATTCATTCATTCATTCATTCATGGTGGAAAACACCTTGGGGCAGTCTCTCTTTTGCTCTCTTTCGCTCTCTTTCGTCCTCGTTCGCTATATCGGTTACGCCGACAACGGCGACGCCGCTGAACGCAGGAACGGGTGCCTAAAGGCCTGACCACACGTGCGCGGTGCAGCGTGTCAGCGCGTGGATTTTTGACGCGGCGTCGCACCCTCTCCCAATCAAGAGAGAGGGCGCCCGGCTACGCGAAGCTGCACACCTACTCCAATGGGGAGAGGGCACGACGCCGCGTCAGAAAGACACGCGCTGACACGCTGCAACGCGCACGTGTGGTCAGGCCTTTAAGAGCTGCGCTCTCAAATAATACATAAAACCGGTAAGGTAAAAAGGAAACATGGTCAGCACATTTGAAGCAAGCTTTGATGCATGCAATTTACACAGCGCAGTTCGTACGTTTCACGAGGCAAGGTGTAGCAATTTGACACTCGCGAATGTTAAGACAAAAACTGTGTGCGTGCATGGTGTAGGCCAGTGAGCGAGCGTGTAAACGATAGCACGTTTTAACAATCGCATAAGTTCGAGTTCAAGATTTCTGTGCGTACGCGCGCAACACTTATTGTTTTCCTTTTACAGTGAAGATATGGTAACGTGAAACCAAAATTCGTTCGTCCTATCCGCGCAAAAAAACTCCTAACGCCTATGTGCCACAGAAGGTTGGGCAATTCTCACTATACTCGTCGCTGGCCTATTAAAAATGAAGGGAATACACGGAAAGCAAACCAATTATTTCTGGACAGGCATAACCAATAATTGAGAGAGGCTTTAATGAAGCGCTGGGAATAAAGCAACGATAAACACCGGGTCCGCATGTTTCAGCTTCGCATGGATAACCATCTGCGCGCAGTGCTTAGGCGGTGATTTTTTTCCTTCATTAGTTTTTTTCTGTGAACGTTCTGCTGAATTGACAAGCTTAACTCAACAGAAAACAGGAGGTAGTAATTGTAAATGCTCATTTCATTACACATATATTTAGTAATATTATCGCATTTGATAAGGACTTCTTCATTTATTGTCTGTCGATAGTCCTCACGATTTGCCGAATTCCTCCAGCCTTCACACACACATTAAATAATGGGTTACCCGGTTGCATAATCTGTCACTAGATGTGACAAACCGCCATGCCTTATTGAAGATGTTTGGTTTTATTTCTAGTCACCCGTACGGAGATATGCTCGCGCTACGAAAGATGCATGGTAGTTGAAGGCGGGAGACATGATTCCCGATCTCTGCGCGAACAGTCGTTCATCACTATTACAGCAACATACCTCTGTGATACATTTTGGACATCAAGGCCAACCGATTATGGGGCCAGTAGATTAATTCATATTTTTTTTGCCCTGAAACTTCGATCTTCAAGTACGTCATAGTATACGTCTTGTTACGTAACTACGAAGAAGCTACATCAACAGTGAAACGCATGCGAAACAAACGAGACCTCGTGCATCTTAATAGCGCGACCCAGGACTTGCCGACACGAAGCGCGTCAGACGGATGAGCCTGCCTCAATTTTAAGGAAAAAGTATGCTAGCAAGCGCGCAAGTCTCGTGAACTTTTATTTTCAAAATAAAAGTACAAATTTTAATTCGTAGCACGCGGCTAGAAATGTCGGTAATTATGATATCATATGAAGCAGCGCACAAAAGGACACAATCACGCACACATAAATTGACGCAAACACAAGCGCTGTGCGGTAACTGTATTCCTCCCTGCCATGGTAGCGTCATGGCTAAATGTGTAGCATAATTGTCAACCTCGAGGACGCGGGTTCGGTTCCCAGCCACGACGGTTAAAACCCTATTGTCGATGGAAACAAACTTTCCATTTGGGCTATGTGGTACAGGCATTCTAACGAAGTCGCGCTCAGCGAAAGGCACCATGGACTAAGGACAAACAGAAGGAAATCTATGTGCGTGTCGTGTTCCCTGTGTCCTTATTAGACCTTCGCGCCTTTCGCTTAGCGTGACTACATTAGTATGTCGCTGTAAGCCTGTTCTGGATGTAATAGTAACGGTAACTGTAATTCTTCTTGAATGGCAAGAAACCATGGTCTCCGAAAACGTATTGAACTTTGCTTGCGTTAACTAGTTAAGCAAAATTTTTTTTCCATCACGTGCACATGTACGGAGTGTGGGAGAAGACGGGGGTTAATACCCCCCCCTTCCCCCCCGAACAAAACTGCCGAACTAACCTTTAATAAAGTTCATTCATTCATTCATCATTTGCACACTTACACGTTGTTCTATTTATTTATTTTGTGCAGCAACAGGGCCGAAGAAAAGTTTGAAACATTTCTTAATCATCGTCATAATTGTCTTTAAACAACAGGCGCGTTTGCAAGAAAACGCTCCTTTTTAACGGTGCTTACCATTTTGCGAAAGGGCTGTCTCTCTTGGCACGAATTGTGCGTCTTGCCCATGCTATATAAAAACAGTGCGTTCGCCATGGTTAGATCTTGGGAATAAGAAGTAGGATTCGATCTACAACGAACTACCTGTCAGAAAAATTTTGTGCCCATATTCTACGCTCCTTGCCCTCTTCGTGCCTAACGATAACAGGCCGTAGGGAAACATAAAACCGCTGCTTACAACACGTCTTTTGCTGCCGCTGGTCGACTAAGACCGAAAAAAGCGTTAGCCCGGCGTTTCCGGTAGTTTCAAACTTATCCGACTCCTAAATGCAACAGGGAGGGAAAGGAACAGATTGACTCGTTTTCTTTTTATCTTTCTTTTTTTTTCTATTAAGCGAATCTGAAAGGCCGGTAAACGGCCAGTGTTTCCGGCTACCGGGAAACGTTGTTAAGTTTACCTATTCTTATTGTCTGTGTTCTGTTTTCACCATAAGTTAAGACGCTGTTTGCCGGTCTGTTAATAAAAAGAAATACATTTCTTTCTTTCTTTCTTTCTTTCTTTCTTTCTTTCTTTCTTTCTTTCTTTCTTTCTTTCTTTCTTTCTTTCTTTCTTTCTTTCTTTCTTTCTTTCTTTCTTTCTTTCTTTCTTTCTTTCTTTCTTTCTTTCTTTCTTTCTTTCTTTCTTTCTTTCTTTCTTTCTTTCTTTCTTTCTTTCTTTCTTTCTTCCTTTCTTTCTTTCTTTCTTTCTTTCTTTCTTTCTTTCTTTCTTTCTTTCTTTCTTTCTTTCTTTTCTTTCTTTCTTTCTTTCTTTCTTTCCTTCTTTCCTTCTTTCTTTCTTTCTTTCTTTCTTTCTTTCCTTCTTTCCTTCTTTCTTTCTTTCTTTCTTTCTTTCTTTCTTTCTTTCTTTCTTTCTTTCTTTCTTTCTTTCTTTCTTTCTTTCTTTCTTTCTTTCTTTCACAACGTAAGCAGTTTCCTCTAACTAGCATGCGTGAAGCTATACCAAAACTCTGCCGCTTTAGTTTCGTGATTCTGCTCAAGAAAGAAATATAAAAAGAGCCAGAAAGAGAAAGAAATAGAGAGAGAGAGAGACAACGAAAGAAACAGAAACAAAGACACACACACAAAAAAGAAACAGACGGCAAGCATAGCCATGTGTGGTATGGTATAGTAAGTGGTTGGAAAGAGAAAGGTGACAAGGTAAAAGCGTAGCCAAGACAGGACCAGCTGGAGGCCCACCAGCTCCACTGTGACCAAGCCCTGTGCGACATAGTGCAAACTGCGTTAATGTTTTTTTTTTTTTAGGCCATCATAGAAGCCATTCTACTTTGACATTTCCAAACAAAGTTTTGTTCTAAATTATGCTGAAGCAGTCTGAACACACTGATCTGACTTTGCGCTACCTTACGTCCACGACGGAGGCTAGTAGCAGCAAAAACTGACGGTTATATATCGATCGCACTTCTGGCGTTGCAATTCAAGAAACTAATGTAAAAGTAAAACTATAGAAAATTGGGTGAGTTGGTAGGAATTCATTATCCCCAAGCGTCAATCGTTCTTCACGTCAACGTCAATCGTTTGTGACGTCGCAAAGCTGTGCTGTTTTTTTAGCTTAATTCGTATAGGCGCGCGGCGTAAAGAAAGCGAACAGCTTTCTAGACGAGCCGCATTGTGTCAGAACGGGAATAAATGTAAGCTTTGCGGCACAAGCCGAGTGTCTGGGACTGTCGTCGATACGCAAACTCGATCAATCAAGGAAGCTGCGTAGTCCATGCATCTTCTTCACCGTGACGCAGCCCTAATGTGGTTAGGAGTGGCTTCCATACTGTTTTCGCATCGGAACCCCATACACCTCTAGATTTGAATCCAGAAACTGCGAGGGAAACAATAGAACATATTGCCGCCCTTGTTTTATTTTGATGTATTCGGATTTCACCCGCAAGGACTGTTAGGAACGCTCGGCGCCGACCGCGCCGCAATGTTTGAGAAGCTTCGAGATGGTTTGAAATTGTTCTGTTCAGATTGCGCGCAGCACGCGGGGAGACTGTAGTTTATTCCAGATCTTACGCGGCCGCCAGCTATAACACTGGAATTTTCGATAGCACATGTATAAAATCTGACGCGCACTTTACCGCCTCGCAGATTATCGACGGCCGACGCTCTGTTCACCGCTATCAGTGTACAACGTGAATGGCGTGCAGTCTGACTTTTAGTTTCCCGGACATAAGTTCGCCCAAAGAGAAGGTTTCGTCTTGAACCCAGTGACAGCTGCCTCCTTCAACCTCACGACCACGTGACAATATACTGTGCTGTTGCGATCGCTTTATCGCGGAACGCGATGTTCTTCGCACTGTGTTAAATCAACCAGATCATTGACCATTTCTTGAGGAACAGAGCATCGAACCACGGTCCTTTCCCTGTCGCAGGCCAGCAAACCGGTGAGGATTTTGCTATTGTTTCTAGAAATACTGACTGGTCTTAGTGATCTATCATGGGCGCGTGGTTAACAGTAACACAAGTTCCGCACATGATGACGCCTTCCCCATCATCTGTCTCTTTTTTCATCCCTTGATCATTTTACCTCAAAGTACGGTTGCAAACAGAACCCACCTTTTGTTGACATGTTTGCTTTTTTCCTCTTTCTTTCTCCTCCTCATAGGCGAACCAAAGAGCAAGAGAAAGCATACAGTGTCTTCTTTGATGATGCTTTTCGCTTCTACAACTCCTTTTAGTGATATGGATGTCATCTTCATTTTATTGAAATATAGCCATGGCTTGATTTGTCAGATACAGTGATATTCCAGAGAGGGCTCCATATACGTTGTGTTAACGCATTCAGCTGTGACAAGGGCGGTGTAAAGAAAAGATAATATCGTCAATTAATTTCGTTCTGCCCTCAGCGCATGCAGGTACTCTTCATACTCGTTCTCTTATATCTATCTGGTTTGTCCGCGCTGTTCTGCCCTCATTTATAAACCTTTATGAATCACGTTTTCAATCTGACTACTTACAAGCCAGCAATCGACACTGTTTGACTGGCTGTCTGGCAGTATGGCTGGCTCCAAGGAACGAAGGAATTTCAAGAAACGCCAACACTTGCTGTGGTGTAAAGGGGTTTTGAGTTTTATGAACCACCCTTCGGGCTCGGTGAGAAAACGCATACTGCGGATAGCAGACACTGCTTTGAATGCTTGTTGGTCGACCAGACGTTCTTGAAGCGAGAGAAGACAGTAACTGAAAGGGGCGCATACACAAGTGCTCCTGTAAGACACTGCTGTGAATATCTCAGCCGAATCATGCAGTCATGCAGGGCAAGGAGAGCTTACAACCGGAGCGCGAAGTTGCCATTTTCGCTGGCGCCCTTTTTTTTCATACAGAGAGGCCTCTGCTCACTCTCTTAGGAGCTGCCTGCGCCTGCCGTTTTACGTCAAACAGCTCATGCTTTTGGACAATATCTGGCATGAATCAAGATCGGCGTCTGGATCAGATGCGCTTCTTGCCACGGGATTCAGCCAGGTGCCGGCGCTGCACTCCATTCCTACTTCCATTTGACATCAGTAATGTTTATTTTGTTTATTCCTCCTCCTAATCTGCTAACATCATAGAGCGAGTCAGACTAGCGCGCAGGTATCACAATGGGAGAGAGCGAGTGCGTTTTATCACGCGCGCTCAAGGTCACCACGCGTGCTGACGTAACTTGTCTTCTCCGTGCCACTCCTCCCTGTGTAACTTCAAGCGCTCATAGTGACGTGAAAAGAGAGAAAGCACTCGAGGCACGCGATTTACCTCTGTAACTCCGCTCGAGCGACCGAAAGATTCAAGAACAGTTAGTCTGGCAAGTAGTGTCTTTACTCATCCTGAAAATAGAATTATCCTACACTCCGACGCTCCTACTTCAACCCAACGTAGACCATAAGAATCGGTCAACTTAACAATGCTTCCCGGTAGCCGGAAGGTCTGGCCTCTTGCCGGCCTGCTATGTTCACTTAATATAAAAAAAGAATGATAAAGAAAAAAAAAACGAGTCGATCTGTTCCTTTCCCTCGCTGTCGCACTTACGAGCCGGTTAGGTTTGAAACTACCGGAAACGTGGGGCTAAAGTTTCCTCGCTTTTAGTCCACCAGCGGCTGCAAAAGACAGGCTGCAAGCAACGGTTTTATATTTCGCTACGGCGGGTAATAGTTAAACACGAAAAGAGGAAGGGGCGGAGAATATGAGCACGCACTTTTTCTGAACGGTAGTTCGTCGTAGATCGAATTTTACTTCTTACTCCCGGGATTTAACCATGTCGAACGCATTTTTTTTATTATAAACGCGACTCAGACGCAACGTTCGTACCAGGAGAGGCAGCTACTTCAGAAAATGGTAAGTACAGTCAAAAAGATGCATGTTCTGCTAAAGCGCCAGTAACCTAAAGACAATTATGACGACGGTTGAGAAATGTTTCAAACTTTTTCTTCAGCTCTGTTGCTGCACAAAATAAATAAATAAAATTTTCTGTAAGTGTGCAAATGATGAAAAAAAAATTACTTAAGTGCTTACGCAAGCAAAGTTCAGTACGTTTTTGAAGACCACGGTTTCGGGCTATTAAACATCAATTAGAGCTACCGTTACCTTTACTTCCAGAAAGGCTGACATCGACGTTCTAATGTAGTGGCGCTGAGCGAAAGGCACGAAGGACTAAGGACAAAGAGAACAGGACACGCACATACATGTCCTGTTCTCTTCGTCCTTAGTCCTTAGTTCAACAGACTTTCGCGCTTGCTAGCACCTCTTTCCATAATTTTCAAGCAGGCTCACTCGACTAACGCGCTTCGTGTCAGCAAGCCCTGGTTCAAGCACTCTAGAGTGAACTAGGTCTCATTTCTTTCGCATGCGTTTCACTGTTGACGTAGCTTCACTGTGACGTAACGAGACGTGTATGACGTACTTGAAGATCGATGGTACAGGTAAAAAATCATGAGTTAATCTACTCGCGCCAGAACGGTTGCCTTGCTGTCCAAATTTATCGCAGAGGTGACGTTAAATGTTGCTGAAACAGTGATCAACGATGGTTTGTGCATAGACCGGGGATCATTTCTCCGGCCTTCAACTACCATGCGTCTTTCGTAGCACGTGCACATCCCCTCCGTAAAGGTTACTAGAAATAAAACCAAACATTTTCAATAATGCATGGCGGTTTTCACATCTAGTTTCAGATTATGCAAGTGGGTTGCTCATGATTTATTGTCTGTGTGTGCAGGCGGGAGAGACTTGGCAGTGTCAGAATTGTCGAGCTAAAATAAATGAACACGCCCTGAAAAGTTGGATAACATCATTAAACATATGTAGAATTAAATCAGCATTTACAATTACTAGCTCGTGTGCTCTGCTCAATAAAGCTTATTCATTCAGTAGAAAGTTCGCAGAAGAAACTAATGAAAGGAAAAGAAAAATGCGGGCAGTTTGCCCTAAGTCGCTAAAAGCTTGGCGCAACGAGGCACGGGCCCTGTCGCCGTTTGTAGCCCCCGTCGACCGACACGCCTAGGTTCGAGAGCGCGGCTTCCTCCTCGGGAGTGCGCACTTTCTTAGGACGTACCGTGAGTGTCTCGCCATGATCAGGCGCAGCCAGTCTATGCACTGTATAGCGGAGGTTGCGCACGATGTCTCCGTCGGTGGGCGTGGGCGTGGCTTGGCCAGGTGGTGCGGTATCTGGTCGCTAGATGACACGATGCTCACTTTCTCTTTCTGTCTTATTTTCTCTGTCTCGAGTTCTTTCTCTCTGTTCCGTTGATCTTCTCTTTTTCTCTCATTCTGCATTTTCTTCTCTCTATATTTGTCTTTCTCATTTTTTCTGAGCTACGCTTTACTCCATCACCTCCTCCTTTTCCTCCTCCTATCCATCACATCTTTCCTCCTCACGCTCACCTTCTCTCCCAACCCCTTGCTACACGATACTATACAAGGCTATTCTATGCTCTGTTAGCTTGCCGGGATAGCCGAGTGGTTAGAACGCTCGCCTTCGGATCGAGGGTAAGCTGGCTCGAATCCCGCCTAGTGAAGGATGTTTTTCGGCATGAATTTCTCTCTCTCTCTTTCTTTCTTTCTGTGTCACTGTTTCTCTCTCTCTGTGCTCGATTTCTCACCTATCATGGGTTATTACAGACCACGCCGGAGCGGCGAGTGGTTGGATTTGCCCTAATTCTGTGGCACATATCTGTTCATGATGACGATAGTTCTTTGCGGAGCAGGGACGTTTTAGATGCGAAGCATCTTATGCTCGGGGCTGTGTCCGTCCCTCCCGCGTCCCCCCGTCCCCCGTCCGCCGTCCCGCGTCCGGTCACTTTCATGAAGTAGGGAAGCAGTCACTATGCGAACCAGACACTGTAGTACAATAAGGCCGTCAACCACCATCGCAGTCATGAGAATCATGGCAGAGAGCACAGAGTGGCTGCTTAGCAATGGCTAGGCGGGTGGTGGGTGCAAGCAGAGGATAACGCGCCATACCGTTGGTGTCTGTCGCCCACATTGATTCCATTACTTGATCTTGCTTGCATGTGTTTGCGGGGGGCTTTGTCCGTCCCTCCTTCCCGCGTCCCACAGCCCGTCTCTCTCCTCTCCAACGCTCCCGCCCTTTCTCTCCTCTAGGAATCCTTTACTCTACGGAGCGGCGCCCGCGTCCCGTTGACTCCATTCCTTGATCTTGCTTGCGGGGGCTTTGTCCGTCCCACGTCCCACCCCCCCCCCCCTCTCTCTCTCCTCTCCTATGCCCCCCCCACCTTTCTCTCCTCTAGGAATCCTCTACTCTACAGAGCGGCGCCCGCGTCCCGTTGACTCTATTCCTTGATCTTGCTTGCATGTGCTTGCAGGGGCTTTGTCCGTCCCACGTTTCACCCCCCCCTCTCTCTCTCCTCTCCCACGCTCCCCACCTTTCTCTCCTCTAGGAATCCTCTACTCTACAGAGCGGCGCCCGCGTCCCGTTGACTCTATTCCTTGATCTTGCTTGCATGTGCTTGCGGGGGCTTTGTCCGTCCCACGTTTCACCCCCCCCCTCTCTCTCTCCTCTCCCACGCTCCCCCACCTTTCTCTCCTCTAGGAATCCTCTACTCTACGGAGCGGCGCCCGCGTCCCGTTGACTCTATTCCTTGATCTTGCTTGCATGTGCTTGCGGGGGGCTTTGTCCGTCTCTCTTTCCCGCGTCCCACACCCCCCTCTCTCTCCTCTCCTACGGTCCCCCCCCCCGTGCTCTCCTCTAGGAATCCTCGACTCTACGGAGTGGTGCGACAGCTGCATACTCCGCTGGGGGGCGCCACGGTAGTTCCGCGGTACGAAAATGACGGAGCGCGCGCGCCTCATTCTCTCTCCTGTGCAGCGCCGCGATCAGGGCCGCTGCCGTGAAACGGGAGCGGCGATGCTCCCGCTCAAGCTAGCCATCTCCCCGCTGCTTCGCTCGGGGCTATGTCCGTCCCTCCCGCGTCCCGCGTCCCTCCGCGGGACGCAAGAGGGACGGATATAGCCCCGAGCATAAGATGCTTCGCATCTAAAAGTTACCTCGACACCAGTAACCGTTTCCTACTCAGAATGCAAGAATGTTCTTTCCGGCCGCCGCGCCACAAACTGTGCAAGGACGCATGGTTTGATGACCACACAAGGTCTTCACTTTTGTACCAAGTAGATCCGCTTCTGCGATTTACACCGAACCAAAAGATAGATCGATCCTTTGATACACTCCTGCGTCGTCTACGATTAGACGTCGCGGACACACCTCACTTCCTGTGCCGCATCACCAGAAGAACGTCTCCACATTTCGAACACTGTGATAATTCCTATGCATAAGTGAAGCATATCATTATAGAATGCCCGCATTATGAAAAATAGCGTGTTCGATATACTGAGTGATCGGCTGAACAGGCTTGATAAACTACCACTCTCAATTTGCAAAGTGCTTGGACCATGGTCACAACCTGACAATGGAAGACGCGCAGTGAGTGCTCTTCGGGATTTTTTAATCGACACAAATTTTATGAACTCTTTATAATTGTCATTTCTGTTTCCTTTCATAGTATTGTGTTATTTATTTACATACTTCATAGTCTTGTCACATATAAGTGCTTAGAAAGCTATCTGTTCGGACTCTATTCATGGTAATCTATGAGACCGCCCTTTATGTATTGTACTCTGCGCTTAAACGCTGGTAATTCTTTATAGGCCACATATCGTGTAGCACATAGTGCTTCTGATTGGTTTTCTCTGTTCTTACTCTTTTAATCGTTCTAATTTTTCTTGTTTTGGTGTTTCGCTTCAATACTACTATCATGTTGATGGCGTGGCGCCCTCGTTTGGGCGGCGCCCGAACCGGAGAGCGTGCGACCGCAAGTGCAGAAAATGAAGACGGCTCGTGGCTGTGGCGCCCGACTCTTGGCCGACCCCCCTGAGTGGGTAGGGGCCAAACGTCCAAGGATCATCATCATCATCATCATCATCATCATCATCATCATCACCACCACCACCACCATCATCATCAGCAGCATTATCATCACGTGAAGCCATGGCTCGCATTCCCTGCTGGCATCGACTATGGTTTAGCCATCTCTTTCCTTCGCTACTGGGGCATAAGCCTACAAGTGGTGACCTAGGAAGACAATGACTGATCCGAACGCACCGCCCACGGAACAAGCCTCACGTCTAGAGGACGTCTCGACGGTGCTACTGCGTCTCCCATCTTTCTGGCACCAGAATCCGTAGGTTTGGTTTCACCATGTCGAAACGCAATTCTCCCTGTACCGCATCGCCTCGGAAACGACACGCTACTACTACGTCGCCTGAGTCCTTCCTCCTGATGTTGCCAGCGAGCTCTCCGACGTCCTCTCCAACCCCTGGACACTACGCCGTATCAGCACCTTAAGACCAAGGTGCTGGAATGATTCATGTCGCTGGAACGCTCTCGCTTACAGCAGCTCCTTGCAGAGGGGGACCTCGGCGACAGGCGCCCCTCACAACTACTGCGCCGAATGCGACAGCTTCTTGGGGAGCACGACGTCTCTACCCACTATGCGTTGCTTCGAGAGCTCTTCCTCCAGCGCCTTTCCCAGCCAATCCGCCTCGTCCTCGTGGTGGACGGCGTCCGGATACCCGGCTCTGGTGTAGCCTGCCTTGCCAAGCTATTTTTTTCATATTTAAATGAAAAAAAAAAAACATTCGTCTGCACCATGCACATGCACAATTTGTGTCTTAACTCCGCGAGTGTCAAATTGCTCCACTTTGCAGAGTGAAGCGAACGAACTGCGCTTTTTGAATAGCATGCATCAAAGCTTGCTATGAACGTGCTGGTCAGGTTTCGCTTTTATTTACCGGTTGTCTGTCTTATTTTTATTGCTTACTTTCAGACAATTTCTTCATGGTTGCTTGCGTGTGTGTGCGTTCATGTGTCAGGGTGTGATGTTGATTTAAAAAAAAAAACACTGAAACACAGTGGCTTCAAAGAATATAACCCAAAGGAAAGAGGTGTTGCACATGAGGCAACATCTCTTAAACATACATTTATTCTTTGAAAAAACTATATAAGAATGAAGCTTCAAAGTGTAGACGGGTGTTCAACCTAGCATTCGAGCCTTGTTTTTGAGGCCGAGATGTGCTGGTTGTTGAAAGAGGGACGCAATTTGCAATTCAAATGTACCGTACTTCCGAGACGCTCGAGTCCGAAAGAACGCGAAATAAGAGGGGGCTTGTGGACGCAGCCTTGTCACGCCTTGCGTATATGCGTTCAATGTTCCGGTGCCGCAAACGTTGTTTGCGAGCATCGCACTCTAAAAGGGAGCCTCTCAGGCGCAGCTTTAGACAACGTGCGCCCAAGTTTGTAGCCCTGCAGACACCTGCTTGGCGGCCCCCCTGGCGTCTTCCAAGAGACTGAAGAAAGGACGATTGCCAAATGGTGAGATCGACGTGTCTAACATCGAGCAAGGTTGCACTTGCGGGAAGGCGTACAATGTCGAAACAAACGATTGAGGTCGCGTAGCCGAAGTGGTTTCTTATGAAAAGGCGTGGATTAACGATTCACAATCGAGTTAACACGACCACAGGCTGCTGTGCCACTGAGGAAGACTCAGCCTTCAGCAGGAGGTTGAGGAAGAAGGAGAGGCAAGGAGGTTAATCAGACGCGCCTCCGGTTTGCTACGCTACACTGAGGTGAAGGAACGAAGGGATCAAAAGAAAGAAAGAAGAGGGCAGAAAGTACTGTACTGTCAGGGTACATTTGCACCTGTCCATTACACACCTACAGTGCTATATTAGTACTAGTGTCTAGCACACAAAAACGAGCCCTTAAAATTCCCCTTTAGTTCCTTCATAGCAAGGGCTCGTTCTGGCAGACACGATGCCTCATGGTAGTATGCGAGGGATTACTGGTCAGCTGCCAGCTCGTAAAAAGATGACGTGCTTCGTGACGGCAGCAGGCCGAAAAAGAGTGTTCCACGCTCGCCGTCACGGCTACTAGCGGCGCTGACTAACACTCCCCTGTTTAGCTGCACATATACAGGGTGTCCCAACTATCACGCAGCACAATTTAGAAAAAGAGGAACGGCGTTACGCAACGCAGACCTAGTGCATAATGTTCCCAGTATACTGTAGTAGCCTCTACTATTTTTTTCGTTAATGAGAACTAATTATTAGTCATAATTAATATTTAACTCTGAAAGTACCGACCTAATTATCAAAACGTCAATGAGGCAGATGAGGGTGTGTTTAAATGACACCTTCCTTTGCTACTTTCAACACCGTACTAATTACGAGCTCATTTTTTCTCTTAATAAAGAAAGCCCGCGAAATATGAAAGATGACACGAGACTACACTGCTTCGCGCATCAGGACGCAGCGCCCTCAAACAGGCTCACGGATAGCTAGCCAGTGTCAACGGGAAAAAAATGCAGAAAGAAAAAATAATATGAATCGCGCCATCTGCCACTTCCCGTCCGAAGAAACGCGCCGCTTTGATCTTGCACAGTGAGGCTGTAATCAGAACAGTGCGCCGGCGGCTTTACCAATGAGAACAGTTGGCCGTGAGATATGGATAACGATAGTGACGTAGAATTGAGTGGAAGGAATCCCTGCAAAACTGCGACGTATGTTGTTGGCGCCCGACCTGCACCCTTGCCAATGTGCGAAACGCTGTCTCTGGCAACGAAAAAGAGGGACAGCGGTTGCTTGCAGTAAACTTATTCGAGGGCGCTGCTTTCTTTTGCGGGTGGGAGCGCAGTCACGTATTGTTTTTCATATTTCGCGGGCTTTCTTTATAAAAAAATGAAAAAAAAATGAGCAGGCAATAAGTATGCTGTTGAAAGTAGCACAGACAGATGCCATTTCAACATGCCCACATCTGCCTCATTGACATGTTGATAATTAGGTGAATACTTTTGGAGTTACGATTATAATTATGACTAATTAATTAATTCTCATTAACGAAAAAAATTTGTATCGGCTACTACAGCATGCTGGGAACAATATGCACTAGGTCTGCTTCGCGTAACGCCGTTCCTCTTTTTTTAAATCGTGCTGCGTGATAGCTGGGACACCCCTGTATACCCCATAAAGGGGACGGGGAGACGACCGCCGCTGTATCTCAGTTGGTAGAGCATCGGACGCGTTATTCGAAGCTCGCAGGTTCAGTCCTTGCCAGCTGCAAGTTATCTTTTCGTCCACTTTACCTTCTTAACATTTACATAACAATTACTACAAATAACGTCCCCTATACGTTCCTTGGTTTTCCTGTTCGTTAGTTCTAATTAGTGCAGCTAATGTCAGGGATGCATGCATCCGAAAAGACCACGTCAAGCTGCTGCTTCTGCAGCCATTAGCCAACCTAGTTTTTTGCTCTCTCCAGTTGTAGCCACAGCATGCCCTCCCTTAACCCCACGCTGCCATATTGCTAGTGATTTAGCGGCAACAGCACAATTGGCTCTTTCATGTACTGAAGGGACTGAAAGCCGCTGCGAAATCCTGCACGGTGGTGTGGATAAAGAAACCATGACGTTGCGGATCGCCAGACACGCCACTGCGTTAACTAGTTGTTATTTTTATCCTAGAGGCCGACGTGTTCGAAGGAAAAAAAAAAAAACTGCCGTGATTGACCAACTTTGTCGCATGACAGCTCCGTTTTGCTTACTTTGAGAAAAGACGATACCATTTGTTTGCATAGATTTAACTTTATTGTATGTCTTGGATTAAGCAAGAACGATGAGAAGTCTACATGCTTCGACTGCACACCGCGACAAGGGAGCCAACGTGTTGAAACGAAATACAAGACACAGATGCTGTTCGGTGCCGTCGGCGTTCTCAGCGCGAACGCGCAGTGAACATGGATGCAACCAACGCCTCTGGTGGTGGCGGCACGAAAGACTGACCTTGAGCCGCTGTTCGTTTTCGCGAGCGCGCGGCGCTATACTTTCCCCTGAAGCTCCTTCGCCGGCGTTAACATTGGCTGATGTTGAAGATCATACTCAGGGAACCAGGCCGTTTTCTCGATTTGAAACGAGAGGAGTAGGGCTATCGCTCTAGAAGTTGTTTCGCTAGAGGCGGTTAGATGCAGTATGTTTTAAGGTGGTGGGGAGGCTTACTTTGGTCAAAAAGTTCACTTTTGAGATTTTGCAATAATCTGATAGAAACATTCTTTATCTTTATTTTTGAGAAAATTTATAACACTTGGGCTCTCGCGGCTTCAGAAATAATTGATAGACCCTTTTCTTCGACACATTGAGAGGGAATGCGGGTTTACCTCAACGTTATTTCTGCGTTCTTCACAAAACAACGGTTTTTGGAGGGTTGTGTACTTTTTTCACGGGAACTATTGGGCACAAGGAAACAAAATTCCCTACCTCTGTTATTTTGTGACGTTTACATAACTGGAATTCGAATAAGTAGCCTAGGTGTATTTGTTTCTTTTTTTTTCTGGCAGAGAAAAAAAACCATCCATAGGTGGGAATTTTCATATATCTACAAATGTAAAAAAGCATAACAAATCTAGTTTTTCTTGAGTGCTTACAATTTTAGTTCCACTTCTGTGAAGCCTTGGTATCTACATTTGCCGAAAATTTCATTCATCTGCAAACAGTATTTCTTAACAAAAAAGTACATATGTAGAAAAAGTAAAAAAAAAAAACACTAAAAGCAATTTAAAACTAGTTTTGAGCTCCAGTGCAACCTGCGTCCGCCTTTAAAATACCTTGCGAATTTTATATTTATAGCTTTTATTACCACTGCAGTAGAGTGAAATATTGAAACTCATTTTCAAAGTCTCACCCCACCTTAATTTGGTTCCGCCTAAGGGCACTAGCTGTGCTTACACAACAAATAACTCGGCATTTTAGAAGGTGCGCACACAAAACGTAGTTGCAAGTCGCATCTGCCGCGGTAGTTACACGCGAAAGGTGCATGGGTCAAAAATTTCCAGAGCCTTCCACTACGGTGTACCTTATAATTAGATCGCTGTTGCGGCACTCTAAACCACACAAATTATTATTACATGAAGAAGAACAAGAAGGAAAATCTGGGCTAGTTGGTTCTAGTTGATTTTCGATCAGCTTACAGCGCAAGAAAAGACGAGGACGCAGACCAAGGATGTGACTCTCAACTAAAGTTTATTAGAAGGTAGGGCACTAAATAAATACAGAGGCCAACAGGCTATTGACAGAGCAACTGCGCGTGGGCAGCAGTCATCCAGGTGATAACCAAATTACTCCGGGCACGTGGAACACCTACGTGCGTCAAGACAACACACATACAAAACAAGACCTACTCACAAACAAACGTGTGACTCAACCTAATCCGGCGCTAGTCAAGGCAATTTCTTAATTGTAACTGGTCTTGACTAGCGCCGGATTAGGTTGCGTCACACGTTTGTTTGTGAGTTGTTCTTGTTTTGTATGTATGTTTTTTTGACGCACGTAGGTGTTCCACGTGCCCGGAGTAATTTGGTTATCACCTGGATGACTCTGCTGCACCCGCGCAGTTGCTCTGTCAATAGCCTGTTGGCCTCTGTATTTATTTAGTGCCCTACCTTCTAATAAACTTTAGTTGAGAGTCACATCCTTGGTCTGCGTCCTCGTCTTTTCTTGCGCTGTAAGCTGATCGAAAATGAATTATTATTACATGTTTAAGAGCAACGTGAAGTTGATAATTGCGGGAATCGCCACTGGAAAAAATGCCCTGCAACACCACAGCGTGTAGAAAAGGCTGCCTACAAAAGCTTCGCGTGAGTGCGATAACTTATTACACGTCAGATGTTCAAAACGATAATGATCCAGCAAAAGCTGAAGGGATATATTCATCAGATCGCGGATTGCTCAATGCGTCGCTTCATTCTTATATCTTTTTTTTTCAACTGTTGAAGTTAAAGGGACACTGAAGCACTTTAAAAAAAAAAACAGAGAATATGGTGTTATGTTAAGTAATTTCGTGCGGCAAACCCGAAAATCAAGTCGAAAATTCGCGTAAACCAACGAAAATAACTTTATTTTGCCGAAAACGAGCAGCAGGCGCCTCGGGCGGCATTGCGAGTCTCGCCGCCGCCTCTGATTGGTCCAAGCTCCGTGACATCACTGATGGTATCGTGAAGACAGCTGACGGCGCATGCCAACAGGCGATGCCGCGTTGTCAGTGTTTTTTTCTGTTGAAATCGGCGTGTAGTTGCTGTTATGGCGAACTCTGGCAGTCGGAACGAGTTCACTGTAGTACATTCGTACTTGTTCGAGCCGGTCGCCACTGTAAGAGCGACGACCGAAGACGTTGCCAGCGCCGGTGATGCGGCACAAGAACGCGCGTCCCAACCGGTAACCTTCACCAGCATCGGAAACATGGACTGGTACGTATCAGATGCATGTTAGTGCTTAATTTCACTACAGCAAACTGATAGAAAGGATACGTTCAGCCGCGGATATGAAATACGATAAGGAACAGAAGTATTGACAGTCGCTTTTAGCCGCTTATTGGCACGGTCCACGTTGCGCGCGCACGCGACATAAGCTGTCCGTGAATTTCACTGCTCAAGGTGCAACATTGTTGACACAACCAGTTTCACACTTCGCAGGTGGCAAGAAGCATGCGATGAGCCAGCGTGCTACCGCGAAAAAAAAAAAAAAGCCACACGAGAGCGGCTCTTTGCCGCAGTGGTGACGTGTTCTCCGAACTGCGCTGCAATCTTGCGCATGGATAGCTTGGCTCAAATATTGCAGTTCTGTTTACAATATCGTCGCTTTCTGGGAATTCTGGCCAGTACTACAATGATGGTGTGTTAAAATTGAAGCGGTGCATTAGCTGCGTAATAAGTATGCCAGTGTTGTGTCGAGTACAGTACCCAATTTCGAGATCTCATCGTAAGCCATATCAAAATGTTTATCACGGAAGCACGTTACCTCCCGGGTACTTATATCTGTGTACACATGTTCTTGCCATAGGTGCTCATGCATTTTTTCTTCTTTTACGCCGATGATATTTGCATCTGGGCGTCCGGAGTGACAAGACCACAAGTGCGCGCAAGAATACAGAAGGCTGCAACCTTGACATCAACATACCTTCGCCAGCAAGGCTTGACTATCTCTACAGAAAAAATGCGCAGCAGTGACATTCACATCGCAAGCCGATGACCTTCTACCCAGTGAGCATCGAAGGTCAATCTGTTGCCTATAAGAACAGCCATAGGTTTCTGGGAGTGATCGTGGACCGTGATCTCACCTGGAGCCCCCATGTCTCCTATCTAAAGAAAAAACTTCATTTGTATTGAGAACGTATTCAAGTTCGTCGCCGGAAAATCTTGGGGCCCATCCGTGCGCTCAATGCTGCACTTATATTCAGCCCTCTTTCTCGGTTTTCTCCGATACAGTCTTCCGGCCCTGTCCAACACTTGCAAGACCAATATCCGTGCACTGCAGTGCGTGCAAGCCCAAACACTTAGGATATGTCTTGGCCTCCCCCAGATGCTCATCGACGACTGCAACTATCCTTATTGCACAAGAGCAGTCTTCCGGCCCTGTCCAACACTTGCAAGACCAATATCCGTGCACTGCAGTGCGTGCAAGCCCAAACACTTAGGATATGTCTTGGCCTCCCCAGGTGCTCATCGACGACTGCAACTATCCTTATTGCACAAGAGCAGTCACTCACATCGCATATCGTTGTTGAGACCCTGAGAACGCATATTCGGCACCTATCACGGCTACCATCCCATCATCATTTAGCGTGTTTGCCAGCGCGGAGGCCCCGTGCTTCGTTCTGCGGTATTGTGACCAATCACCGAGACATATTACCATCCGCTTCAAGCCTGCAATGCGCCCGGCATCTGCGTTGTGGTGTCTTCATCAACCTCATGTGTGCCTATCAGTTCCAGGAATCGTTAAGAAGGCACGCCTGTCACCACTTGCGCTGAAGCAATTGTCACTGCGTCTCCTAAACGTGAGAAACCTACTTTGACCGCATACACGTTTACACCGATGGGTCCACTAATTCCAACAGCTCTACCGGAGCAGTGGTTGTTCCATCTGAAGACGTATCAGTGCAACTTAAGTTTTCCCACGTCACGACATCAACAGCAGCGGAACTCGCAGCGCTACAAGGAGCGGTTAAGTACATACTTCGGCAACCACCTAATCGATGGGCCATCTTTTGCGACTCGAGGTCAGCCTTACAAACAATACAGTTTGCTCTGCGGCATGGGTTAAACGAGCAGCTAGTGAATGAAATAAGGCAAGACTACCACCAAGCACTCGAGCACGGACATGATATAACATTTCAGTGGCTGCCGAGTCATTGTGGGAATTGCCGGCAACGACCGCGCCGATGAAGCTGCACGATCGGGCTCACGAAAAAGACCAGCAGATGCCCATACCACTCTCTAGAACGGACGCGGCGCGACAACTGCAATCGCTTGCTCGCCGCGTCACTTTTCAGCAATGGAATACGCAGGGTTTCTCCAACTCGCGCTTATACTCTATCGACCTCTCTAATTTACGACTTCGCTTGCCATCCGGACTCTCCCGTCGAGATGAAACTTTGTTGTGCCGCATGTGGTTGGGTGTGGCATTTACGAATGCATACTCTCATCGCATAGGAATGGCTAACAGTACGGCATGCAACTCATGCGGCTGTGAGGAAACCATCGAACACATTTTGTGCCACTGTCCTTCTTACCAGACACATCGACGTGTTCTAGGAGCAAAACTCGATCGTCTCGATACAAGACCGCTGTCTGAAAAGAAGATTCTGGGACCTTTGGCCCACGGCTTCGGGCATGCACAAGGCCAATGAAAGCCCTACTGAGCTACCTGAAGGCGACCGGACTCCGCGAGTGAGCGTCTATGAATCACCAGCGCGCGTGTGTTTATGTCGTGTGTGTTATTACTGACTGCTCATTTCCGTTCCTTTTTTCTTTCTTTCTTCTCATCTTATCTATTATTCCCCCTTTCCCCCACCCCACGTGTAGGGTAGCCAACCGAGCTTAGCTTGGTTAACCTCCCTGCCTTTCTCCTTCGTTCCTCTCTTCTTCTTTTCGCGTCGCGAAGGCAAGTCGCGGTGGCGGCGAGGGCCCCCCTCAGGTGCGGAAACACAGAAGGAACCGCGTCGCTGTTCAGTCGCACAGACATGGTCCTCAATCCCAGCGACTGCATCAGAGACGGGCTGCGTACGTAGTAGCTGTCACTGTAGTGCTTTGGAGCATAGCAAACTTGCTCACATAAGTTTGATGTCTTTTCTTTTCACTGCAGTGACCTATTTTGATTAATGTGTTAGCTATATATATGTTGCCTTTTAAATAAACTTCAGTTGCGAGTGTGCGCATGTGTCGCTGTTCTCTTCCTTAGTCCCTGTTTTTTTACTGCGCCCCACTTTTTGCATTAAAATGAATCGTTACCAACTAGCCCAAATTGGTGTTTTGCTACAATACATCTTGTAATCCTGAGGAAAACTTATGAAAAGCGACCTCATCGCGACCGAAAGTGCTGTAGCAGCCATATGCCGCGCAGTAATGCGGCATCGCGAGTCCGCTTCAACCCCGCACATGCACAACTAGTGAATGTCGGACAGCAAAACTCTCTAATCGAAAGAAGAGAACGGTGCAATCGCAAGAAATCACTGTGAACTGGCACAACTGATGCTTCACTAGGATTCGCAGCAGAAACAAGGAACAAACCGAAGCAAACAGGCGCAGCGGCCCTGCTCGCTCCTGTCCATGGCGTCACCTCTTCCACGTTTCTCTCTCTGCCGTCCTCCTCCCCGGCGCTCCGCGCGCGCCGGGGGGGCGTTCCCTTGGCCAAAGTTTGAACGCTTACAGGCGCCGTTGTTTAATCGACCATATCGAAAAAAATCACGCCATATCCACAAAGTGAATGATGTTGGAGGAGCTTGCTCGGAGATGATCGGGTAACCCGCGAATCCTCCGTACACATCTCCTACCATCATATATAGACGTGACAACGTTGTTATATACACATTACATGCGGCGCTCGGGCCGCGAGCCCCAACTGCTGTTCGTTGCGAGCCCGCCGCGCTGCTGTGCGGTGTTACATGCGGCCGAGCGGTAACGAAGTTTTCACTGCCTGAGCTCCCGGCGAAGAGAAAATTACACCATCTCCCGCTAAAGGGAACCATGTGTAGATGCGAAGCAGCGGGCGCTAACGCTTACACTGGCGGCGGCGTTGACGCTGGCGCTCATCGCAGCGTTGCGCAGGAGAGAAACCTGGGGAGGCGCAAAGCACGCAGTGATGGACCGGTGTTTCCTACTGGAACATGCCAATCGCTGCTAATGGGCAATGAGAGACAGAAGACTCCGACTGGACACAGAGACCCGCAGTCCGCTTTTAGTTAACGCGCACGCTGCGAATTTTTATTGTTCAGCAACGCACAGGAGAAATCTCCCACCGGCACCACCTTGGAGGTCAAGATCCAGTGCCATATATACGGGGTGGCCAGTGAACGGTTGTGCAGCGCGAGCAGTCGGTTTTTTCAACCAAGAAACTCGCTAGCAGACGCTGCCTGCGTCGGCGTCGCGAGGCGAGAAGGGGGAGCGTAGGAGAGGAGAGAGAGGGAGGGGGGACGCACATGCGCAGTGGGAGTGTGGACGCCGCGGGCAGGGATGCCTAGAGGAGAGAGGGGGGGAGCGTAGAAGAGAGAGGGAGGGGACGCGCATGCGCAGTGAGGGTGTGGTCGCCGTGGGGAGGGATGCCTAGAGGAGAGAGGGGGGGGAGCGTAGGAGAGGAGAGAGGGAGGGGGACGCGCATGCGCAGTGAGGGTGTGGTTGCCGCGGGAAGGGATGCCTAGAGGAGAGAGGGGGGGACGCGCATGCGCAGTGGGAGTGTGGACGCCGCGGGGAGGGATGCCTAGAAGAGAGAGGGGGGGGAGCGTAGGAGAGGGAGGGGACGCGCATGCGCAGTGAGCGGAGAAGTGTACACGCCATCGCCGCCGGACAAGGCGCGAGCTTAAGAAGCTTGCCGAACAAGCTCCTAAAAAACCTTCGCAGGCACGTTGTATGAGGTCACATATACCGAATTCGCAATAAATTCGCGAATTCAAAACCGCTTCAGGCGGCCCTTTAAGAACTTTGACAAGAAGCCAGCAGCCTGCTCTATTTCTCCAGGAAGTTCCGCAATATTTTCCTCAGTGAAACGTCCGCTACGTTTAGTTGGAGTAAGTGAACAGTGAAGACTCCAATAAGGCTTTAACGTCTCGGAGCTCACGCTGAACGAGAGTGGAATGAACGCCCGGGAAAAAAGAAGTGAGCTGAAGCTTCCTTAAGACATTCGTAAAAAAATACTAGAACAGCAAGAGTTTGGCCCTAGTATTACAAAAGAACTATGAAATGGATAAATGCCTAAAGAGGCATCATTGTTTGCACGACGTTCATTGTGGTTCATATAAGAAATGTCATTCGCTTCGGCTGACGTGCCAAGCGAACCAGAAAAGCAGCTTAAGCGCTGTCCCACGATAGCAATAGAGCTGTCGAAGAGCGTCCGGCGGTAAACCGTGAAAGAAAAATTGAGTCCGTCCTGCGGCCTTCATTCATCTTGCGGGAGAGCCGGCCAATAGAGAACGCTTGGCAGCTTGGACATTGACTGTGTCCAGTATTGTCGGTGACGGCACGGTTGCATGTGTTCGAGCCTCTTGTGGGTATAAAACAGCAAAAAAAAAAAGCGTCAGCAAAATGACGGCGCCATGGTGCAGAAAGAGATAATACTGCGACGGTGAAGTCAGAGTAGACTAAGAGGGAACAACGGGCTACAGGAAAAGAGAGAGAAATATAAAGGAAAAGCGGGGCAGTTAACCAGCGGAAGGCTCCGGTTTACTAATCTGTGCATAGGAAGGGCAAACGCAGGTGTAAAATAATAGAAGAGAAGGCGAAGAGTCTGTGACGACACCAAGTGACAAAACAAACAGAATGTCTTGACTATCGCACCTCCAAGTACTACACACCAACATTGCCTGTGAGCAGTCAATTTTTTCAATCAGTCCGATTTCTCGAAGAATCCGCAACAACGCCACCAGAGCAGCTCGCGTTGAAGACCGGGTAGACCATTGCCTTATTCACTTATTATTAGAATGGCTGATAGCCCGTTATGTGAATTCTGCCGGTGCAGGGAAACCATCGCGCACTTGCTCTGCGATTGCACCCGCTTAATCTCCGAAAGAACAGTCCCTTAAGCCTCACTAGGCCAGCCGGACAATGGCCCTCTCACCGAGAAAAATTGGCAAATTTTTTTATTTTCATTATAATGAAAATAGCATTAATGTAGCTAGTGCGGTGCGTTTCGGATGGGTAACGTATCTTGCCCTATATCCTCGCGATCACCATTCCTCGCGCCACTCAGGAAAGTGGGCAGTCATCTTTTGAGACGGTGCCTCCGAGCGACTGGTCACCAAAGGAGCACCGGACTAGAAAGACGTTCCTGCATTACACGTGAATAAACATTTCATCATCATCATCATCCTCGTCGTCATCAACGCAGTGGCCGTGGAAGCTTCTCTTTTTCTCTCTCTCTCACTCTCTCTCTCTCACACACACAGCGAATAAGTGCACCATGAACAAAAGCAGCCCTCTAACAGAAGTTAAGTTACTCATACATAAGGTGAAATAGAACGCCTTTGAAAATATTACGCGGTTAAGATTAAATGGCCTAAAGAGGAGATGTCTAACAATAATGTGGCATTCAGAATGGGTAATACTTTCTAGCACCTGATGTCCTTCAATACTCTTACGCAGTAAATCGTACAAAGCGGTAATTTTCCTTCCATCTCTATCTAAATGCTGTAGACGTGGAGGCGACACGAGCGAAAGGCTTCAAGATCAGATGGATATCTCTTCCTGATTTGCAGAAACCAGAAGCCGCAGTGCGGCGTGATCTCGATGGTTCCTTGGAGGTGCCCCGAATATGATGCGAGAAGTGGAGCGACAGCTGTGCCGTGTATCCAGAATCCGCGACTGTAATGCGAAGACGAACGCGTAGAGGACGAAACAAAATGCATTGAAACGCTTGAGTTTCTTATAAAGGTGGCCGATTGTGCTAGTTGGTATTCTGTGCTTATGCGAAAAAAGCGGTAAAAAGATGGACAAGCACCTTAATTTCTACAAGGAGGTACCTTCTTTAACGCAGAAGACGTCGAAATAAACGAAGAAAGCAACAGGACATGATACTAGTAGTAGAGCTTTGAGGTAAGGAAAAGTCACAGACGATTACGATACTGCCTAATGCGAATTCCGAGCTCAGCTATTTAGGTGTTATGACTTTCGTGACAAGTTGCGACAAACAATTTGAGAGAGACGTGTATGTGCGTACAGTTGCGTACCCCTATTTATTTTCAGCAACTATCTCTGGGGTGAGCACATGTCTGCCATTCTTTTATTGTGATGAAGGAAGCATTGTGGTCAAAGAAGTGTGTGGAGATATGTTCGACTTGCTGCACCAATGCCTGGTTCTCAAAGACGAGGTCTACGCAAGTGTTTCGCGAGGTCGTCCCCATCATTGGGATGAGTTACGATGGAGAGGAACGGGATGTTCTCGCGCATAAGTGGTAGGAAGGACTTATTTGTTTTTATGTCTATATTAAATTCACCCACAGCTAACATTGGTGTGGGTCGATCTGCGCTTAATGCGAGGCACAGGAAGTGCACAACGTCTTTTCCGTGGAAATGTTTTTCGTTTTTAGTCTGATACTGCCTTGAATAAGGCACGCACTTTTTGTTTACATCTTTGAAGCTCCGCCAATATCTACACTCTCCGCCTCCAAGTACAATCCAGAGAAGTATCTGTCAACGTTTGTTACCTTATAAATAAACTTCAATAAACATCGGTCATCGGAGCAGAAACCTGGAGACTTACAAAGAGGGTTCAAGTTAAACTGCGGACGACGCAGCGAGCGATGGAAAGGAAAATGACAGGTGTAACCTTAAGAGACAAGAAGAGAGCAGAGTGGGTCAGGGAACAAACGGGGGTTAAGGATATCATAGTTGAAATCAAGAAGAAGAAATGGATATGGGCCGGGCACGTAGCACGTCGGCAGGATAACCGCTGGTCATTAAGGGTAACTGACTGGATTCCAAGAGATGGCAAACGCGTGAGGGGGGAGACAGAAAATTAGGTGGGTAGATGAGATTAAGAAGTTTGCAGGTATAACGTGGCAGCAGAAAGCACAGGACCGGGTTGATTGGCGAAACATGGGAGAGGCCTTTGCCCTGCAGTGGGCGTAGACAGGCTGATGATGATGATGATGATGATGATGATGATGAAACATCGGTCCGCCGTGATGGTGTAGTGGTTACCGGTGCTCGGCTCGTGACACAAAGGTCGCAGGTATAGATCCCTGCCACGGCGGTCGCATTTCGATGGAGGCGAAATGGTAGAGGCCCGTGTACTGTGCGATGTCAGTGCACGTTAAAGAACACCAGGTGGTCAAAATTTCCGGATCCTTCCACTACGGCGTCCCTCAATCGTATCGTGGTTTTGGGACGTAAAACCCCAGATATTATTATTCAATAAACGTCGCCCATTCAGCTCATTCGGAGCAATGTAAAAGAATAACGTGCTTCAGTATGTATTCTAACGCTCCGCATTATCTCTGCCTTAATTATTTTGTATTAGTTCCCGCCTCACCATTTATTTATATTGAGCCAGAATTTTTGTATGCGCCCTCCGCTAATTTATCGTTCACTGACGCAGGAGCCGTCTTTATCTGCTCTCTTTTCTTTCTGTTGTAGTTGAAGTGTAAAATTTTCTTCTGTCCGGCCTCTCCCGTAGCAGTTGATGAATAGGCCGCTGAACCTGACCACTTTATTCTTACTTTCGTACCAGATTAACACGCGATATTTTGAATTGTACATGCGAGCAGTAGCACCTGAAATTGACCACACTATTTTACTTTTCGCTGCTATAGCCTTAGCTGTACCCACTTCATCATTAAACTACTGGGTCAATACTCTCGTCCCTGGTTGAATCGCTAAAGGACTAATCTAGTGGCTTGTACGATTTGAACGGCCAATCAGAGAGTGTCGACCTCTCTTTTCGTCTTCTGTGACTTGCTGTTAAGACAACGGGGCACGTGGAGCCGTCGAAGGCGGAATAAAAAAAAAGCAGAGTATAAGTGGAGTGCATGAACTTGACATTGACGACAAAATAATTGGACAACGTCGGACTTTTTGCCCTCTAAATTGGCTGAAGCCATCCTGATAATCTTTGATTATTTTGCTTGTTCAAGCTTATCGTCTATTTTAGTCTGTTCAATGAATTAGCGTTTGAATGCACGTGGCTTCTTGCAAGAAAAGGAATTAGATAAAAATGATTCACCATGCAGAAAGCTGGCTCTGAATCCTAAAAGGCATTGTTTTGGAGTGTCCCAGAACGTACGGAGCAGGTTTTGATATATAATGAGCTTGTTCGGGAATACAGTGAACTCTCACTTGAGTGAACTTCAAGGGAACCCACGAAAATAGTTCATTTAACTGAAAGTTAGCTACACTGAATATTCGCTAGAATACGGAACAGCATTGGTCACAGCAGAAATCAAGTCAAACGTGTGAAATGCAATTTATTTTGAGAAGAATTCTGTAACTTTTTTAGGGACGAAGCTCCTTGGCCTGTCGGTCGTGTGTCCCTTGTATGTAGTAACCACCTGCTGATGACGATAACGATCGCGATGCCATACAACACATGGGGATGACGCTGCCATAAGGGCAGCGTCATCATAGTGGGGACATGGAATGTACCCACTATGTAGTAGCCACCTGCTGATGACGATGACGATCGCGATGCCATACAACACATGGGGATGACGCTGCCATAAGGGCAGCGTCATCATAGTGGGGACATGGAATGTACCCACTATGTAGTAGCCACCTGCTGATGACGATGACGATCGCGATGCCATACAACACATGGGGATGACGCTGCCATAAGGGCAGCGTCATCATAGTGGGGACATGGAATGTACCCACTATGTAGTAGCCACCTGCTGATGACGATGACGATCGCGATGCCATACAACACATGGGGATGACGCTGCCATAAGGGCATAAGGGCAGCGTCATCATAGTGGGTACATGGAATGTACCCACTATGCGTCATAACGATGACGATCGCGATGCCATACAACACATGGCATCGCGATATGGTCTCACATGCATATCGTTTGACCACATGCAACCAACCACCATCACGTCTTTGATGATGTACCTCCGGAGCTTCGCCCACGCATCATCATTCACTCCGCGGATATGCTGTGATTTTTTTAGATGCGAAGCATCTTATGCTCGGGGCTCTGTCCGTCCCTCCCGCGTCCCCCCGTCCCCCGTCCCGCGTCCGGCCACTTTCATGAAGTAGGGAAGCACCCATTATGCGAACCAGAACACTGTAGTAATATGAAGGCCGTCAACCGTACCACAGTCATCAGAGTCATGGCCGAGAGCACAGAGAGGCTGCTTAGCAATGGCTAGGCAGGTGGTGTCTCTCCCCCAGGTTGACCCCATTCCTTGAGTCATGGCCGAGAGCACAGAGAGGCTGCTTAGCAATGGCTAGGCAGGTGGTGTCTGTCGCCCAGGTTGACCCCATTCCTTAATCTTGCTTGCATGTGTTTGGAGGGGGCTTAGTCCGTCCCTCCTTCCCGCGTCCCACACCACCACAGCGCATACGCGTCCCCTCCCCCCCCTCTCTCCTACGCTCAACCCCTTTCTCTCCTCTAGGAATCCTCTACTCTACGGAGCAGCCCCCCGCGTCCCACACCCCCCCCACAGCGCATGCGCGTCCCCTCCCCTATCCTCTCCTCTAGGAATCCTCTACTGAGCGGCTCCGGCGTCCCACATCCCCACAGCGTATGCGCGTCCTCTCCCCCCTCTCTTCTCCAGGAATCCTCTACTCTACGGAGCGGCTCCCGTGTCCCACACCCCCACAGCATCTTGAGGTATAGCGCATCCAGGACGGGACAGAGAAGAAGACGCATGACACATACACAGCGCTGTGTATGTGTCATGCGTCTTCTTCTCTGTCCCGTCCTGGATGCGCTATACCTCAAGATACTATGGATAACCAACAAGCCCGCCGTGCAACCTTAGTCGACCCCCACAGCGCATGCACGTCCCCCCCCCCCTCTCTCTCCTCTTCTACGCCCCCCCCCCCCCCCCCCGTTCTTTCCTCTAGAAATGCTCTACGAAGCGGCGCGCACGATAGGTGGTGTGACAGCTGCATACTCCGCTGGGGGGCGCCACGGCAGTTCGCGGTATGAAAATAAAGGAGCGCGCGCGCCTCATTCTCTCTCCTGTGCAGCGCCGCGATGAGCGCCCGGACCGCTGCCGTGAAATGAGAGCGGCGGCGTTCCTCCCGCTCAAGCTAATTATCTCCCCGCTGCTTCGCATCCACACATGGTTCCCTTTAGCGGGAAGATGGGGAATTTTTTTTTTTTTTTTTTTTTTACTGGCGCAGTTCAAGGGCAAGAAGAGACAAAGCTGTCCGCAGAGTCAACGTTTCTGTGAACTGCCCCTGGCACAGCTTGTTGCTGTGACATGAAGTCGCAACTTTCTAATATATCCTGCAGCCTCTGCTAGAGATACAGGATTTGAACCTGCCTCCGCCATTACAAACTCTTCGTCACACTCTTCTTTCGGTTTCGGACGAACACTGGAAAAAACTTTCCAAATCTTATAGCTGTGCGCTGGTACTAAAGCACACGTGGCTCGTTTTTGTCCCCCCGCGCGGCCGCTTTGCCTCTGCGGCGCTGCATAAACAAGCGATGTTGCACCGCCGTTAATGTATGGGCGATTTGGAGCGGCACGCATTGGCTACACCTGTGCTGCAGAGCGCAAAACTTCATCGAATTAATCTCAAAAATGAGCTCGGTTCAGCAGGTGAAGTTTGTTCAACCGGAATGTTCACTATTCAGAAGTTCGTTTAACTGAAAGATTTTCGCATAAAACGCATAGGAAAAACGCCGGGAATTTTCTAAAAGATCGTTCTTCCGAAATGTTCGTTAAACCAACGTTTGTACAAGTGAGAGTTCACTGTATTAAGTGGCGCCAGAGCCGCGGATTGTTCAACACGCACCCTACATCTAACTTTAAGAGTGTATCTGCATTTCGCATTCATCAAAACAGGGACCTCTAGCTTAGCACTTAAGTGCTATAACATGTGCGCTCCTTCCTGTGATCAAAGACCATTGCCAGAACAAATTAACCTAGAACGCTGGCTTCATAATCCTACGCAATTAAGGACGACAACAGTCTGGCAACAAACCTGTGCAAGTGGCCGCAGCACGAAATGAAGTTCGTTGTGCTAGAAGTAATCCTAAAGTGAGAAAGTTTGTGCTTATATCGAGCAGTTCATGTCCTTAAATCAAGCAGATTCCTGCCGTTCTTTTTATCATTCTGCTAAGCTACCCCATCTCCCTCACCCTCTTTTCTCAATGTAGAATAACAAGCCGAACGTTTCCTGCCAGATTGGGGCCTTTCAGTCTCTTCCGCCCTTGCTATATCTATCGCAGATAAACAGAAGAAAATATACGGACGTTACTCATAGTAGTATCCGTCTGAGTATCACAGTTATAAATGTCTGTTACGTGCTTCGTTTACTATGGTACGTGCGGAATTCGGAGTGCGCTGGCATTCAATAATAAACGCCCGAATGGAGGGGCCTCATCGATTCTTTCTAACTTCGATGGCAGGGCTACGGGGTGAAATCTGAAAGGCGTTACATGTGCCTACTTTTTTTTGTAGGTGTTTTTATTGTTTTTTGAACCGCAAAATGATAAATAAGCCATGGCGAAGCTTCGCATAGGCGGCGAATGCGGCTCGTTTACTTTTATAAGAATGGCTAAAGAAACGAACAAAGACAAAAAACAAACACAAACAAACAGCATAAATAGAAAAGTGCAGTTACATATACAAGGCCAGAAAGTGGATCGTTCTCTTGGTGTTCGAAGAATAAAGTAACTACTTCGAGTTTTTGTGCCCCGTTGACGCCTCGAAGTAAATAAAATGGCATGACCGACACAACGAAACTGCGTATGTTAGAAAACAATGTAGCACTGCAGTGCAAAACACAGGAGCCGAGTGCAGCCGAGGTGGAATTTGGTGAGCGAGAATAAAAATAATTTCAATATCGAAACACGTATCACCGTAACCTTATGTTTGCAGGTTTACTGATACAGTTGCCTTTTGCAATAGCTGCGACTTCAGTTAGTTGTACGTATGTTTATTGTAGAAATGTTTTCAAATTACGGAACGCAGCTGCATTGGCTGCAATGTTCACGAGGAAAATTCTCTCTTCCGTTTTGCACATGTACCTTTTACTACAGCAGTTTCAGATGCCTGGAGTTTAATGCCTTTTTACTGCAGCAGTTTCAGATGCCTCCAGCACTCAGGCAGATGCCTGAACTGCTGGAGTTTTACTCCAGCAGTTAGGCATCTGCCTTTCTGCGCCATGTAACAGAATTTCCCATTAAAGAGGTATGATATGCCTTTTGAGCATCCAAGAAAGTTCTATCAACGCTTTACTTTGCATGTGTTCAACCCCGTCTCCTAACCTCCCTCAGTTGTGCGCTAGATTGGGTCCCGTGAAGAAAATATTGTTTTTCGCACAGAACTTTCTAACCTAGATTCACTTGTACATGGCGCACCGCGATACGGTCGCGTTTTTCCAACATTTAAATTATCTTCTGGTTCTCTTGCATCTATTACCAGGCGTTATTTGTGACCACGTCAATATAGTTTTATACATGTGCGTTCTTTGCGATGAAGCTCACTCGAAAGTCAGCGCTAGTGTATGTCACATTTTTATGTAATTTTGTCTGTGAGCAGTGCAAATAGTCTACAGAGGCACCCTCAGCTATCGTGTGGTGGATTCGCCATGACTTTGCGCAAAGTAAATATATTTATACATTATTTCTTCTCAGGTCCCCCTGAGAAGAAATACAAGAGAGTATTACGCTTATAAGGGAGTATTACGCTCGGAATTATGAAAAAGCAGTCAAGTATGCCCTCGCCAGTTGTAGCCAAGATATCTAACATCACGAATCGCTTATTTAAAATGTAGGTGATATCTGCCGCCGTGTTTCGGTTTTCCGTTACCCTGGTATCACACAATGTTGCCACAACGTTAAAGCAACTTTCTCAATGTTAGGGCAACGTTGCGTGAACATTTTGGTGCTACACTGGTATCTTTCTGTCAAGCAGAAATTTTTGTTGGACTAGTTGTGGCTTGCTAACGGAAGGAATAATGGGTCAATGAGACAAACACAAGTAGTGATACGGACAAGTGCTTACCGTACTCTTGTTAATAAACAAATACTCATGTTCCCACAGGAGAACATTTCATACTTATTTTTCTTTAGCGTCTCGTCTCGTGCCAAAGCAAAAAAATTTGTTCGTAAACTCAATCCTCAGGTTTATATTGTCACGTGGTCGTGACGTTGACGAAGGCAGCAGTCGGCGTGTTCAAGGCGAAACTCTTTATTTGGGCGAACCTGCGCCCGGGAAATGAAAAGACAAACTACTATAATAATTGTTGGGGTTTAACAAGGGGGGCGGAAACTCCCTATACCTCCCATGTGACGCGCTCTCGCATGCTGATACGCAGCGGCAGCGCCGCTTTTACTACTGGCGGCTGCCGGGCATCCAACTAGAAATAAATCACAAACAGAACATTTCTGTGATGACGTCACTGGTGAGGTCACCAAATAGAGGGAAAGGGCGCAAAACCTGAGAGGAGGAGGGTTGCCGCGGAAGCTCTCCTTTCCCACTTCGCATGCAAGCGGGATGTGTTCGTGCCCTCTTTCAGGTCCGCTGGCCGCTTGGGCGACGCGGCCATTCGTAAAATTTCGTTAACATTTTTGAAAATTTAGTTCGTGTGTTCTGAAGCGGCGAAACTTAAGCGGACCGATTGCTCAGTAAGACAAAACTCGATCGACACAAATAAAATTAATTTTTTATTGCATGTTTCGTATAAAAAAACAGATATACGCGTAGTGTGAAAGTGTCAATCTATAAAAGCAGCTTTAATTCACAACTGAAATATGGACATAATGAGCAAACAGTGGACCCAGAATATCCGAACCAATGCGAAAATTGTCAACAATCACGAGCAGGATACGTCGTGTTTGACTCAATCACGTTTGTTATGATGGCGCACATATTTTTCTTACAGAATTTGACTACCAAACGAGGCAGAAGTTCAGAGGTACAGAGAGGCTTGAAGCGAATGAGAAGTTCTTCAAGAAAGAACGTCGCTGAAAACAATGGTTCGGCAAGTTGAATTGTCTTCGTCAGGGCAGCAGCGTTGCCTTGACGGAGAAAAGTTCACTTGTCAAAATATTGGCTCCAGCGACATTTCCTCTAACGATTTCTAGAAGCATTCAGTCCATCACATGTATTTCAGTGACAGTATTAGAAGTGAAGAACCAAAAGAGCTTCAAACTGGCTACATGAATTTCATGAACAGGAAGGAGCCTAAAATTGCTTCACATCATTTGAGCTACACGCCAAAAGTAAAAGATGAAAAGCTATGTAGCCGAGCCAACACCCATTCAAGCCTTTCATTAAACGCATTTTGCCGACATCGGGTAGGCTGTCGTCTTGACCATTAGTCTAGCGACATTGCGCTTATGTCAGTACAGTCAGGCTTGCAGAGAACTGGGTTTACTCATGTACTCATGCAAAATTAATACCTGCTGAAATAATGGGCCCAAATACTTGTGCTCACCCGTTGCCACTGGGAAACCTGAAAAACCTTTGCGGAACTGAAAATCCCCGAGTTAACACGCCGCAGAGCTGCGAAAAACATGTGACGCCCGATTTAGCCATCTTCTTCTTATGCATGCATGGTTGACTTGCTCGGCGTAGCTCACTGCGGCTTCCGTTCTCTGCACGCCACAACTTTCTGTTTTATCTGTCCCGTACTTGGCACGCCTACCGAGCAAGATAACTGAGCGCGATCCAACTTGTGATATCGCTGAGCGAGTGGCAAGGAGGACCGGAGGCAAGCGCTGCGAATTCAAGTCAACCATTTCCCGCGCTTCGCCTGATTCAAAATTCACCAAAATAAGAAACAAAACAAGACAAATGAGCGAAATAGGAGTTGTTTACAGTGAAATAAAATTTCTTTATTTGTAAAAACTCGCGAAAGCAAATAAATGCGAACATCTACATCAACCTCACTTCGATCAACCAGATCTTAGGATGCCCGACGACCGCTATGAGCGTGCATGTTCCTTGAAACCGAAACTAGCGCTGAGTTTCCGGGGCCTCGGTTTAACGTCCCAAAACCACGATTTGATTATAAGAGACGCCGTAGTGGAGGGCTCCAGAAATTTCGGCCACCTGAGATTCTTTAATGTGCACCTTAATCTATGCACACGGGCCTCTAGCACCTTCGCCTCCATCGGAAATGCGGCCGCCGCAGCCGGGATTTGATCCCACGACCTGCGGGTCAGAATTCGAGCGCCGTAACCATGCACTGGACCACCATGGCGGGTAAAAACAAAAGTCAAACTACAGCAATACACGCCGTACACTAACAGCGGTGAAAAGGGCGTCGGCCGTCGATGAAAACTGATCTGTGGCGAGTTGCAACGGCATTCATACGTGCGGCATGGAGCATTCCAGCCTTATCGCTGGTGCTCGCGTAAGTTCTCGAATAAACTTGACTATTAGCGTCCTGCGCGTAATCTTATCAGAATGAGCTTGAATAATCGCGGAGCTACTCAAAGATTGCGGCGCGGTATGCGCCGAGCATTGCTAACAGTCTCTTTGTGGTTGAAACCTAATGCAACGCCTAATGCATGAAAATAAAGGTTCATAAACGCGCCTGGCAATATGTTTCCACAAGTGGTCAGACAACCGAAGCAATCCTTTGATCTTTCGCACACGACGCAGCACTCTGCCGAAATTGCCGTTCACCTCGTTTATCTTGCCTTTTACATCGTGTTTTTTTTTTTTTTTTGAACCGAAGATAGAAAGCGCCTCCGAAAGTTTATCATGGTGCTGAAGCCTCGAAAAGAAAACACCGGCCTGTGGCTAACGCTGCGGCACTGTTCTTTATCAAGCCCGTTCGGAGCGCAGACGGGAAAAATGGCACTTTCTTTTTTTTTTTGCTTTTTCTTCCCGCCTTCTCGGGATCTAGAAAGCTGCTTTCGAGATTTCTTGAGAAGAACAATGCCTTTAGTTCAGAAGTGGCTAGCGCCGGCCTCCGCTTTTGCTGTTGCACTGTAATTGCTAGTGCGTGTGTGGCTTCCGCAGTTACTTTCATCAATCACCTAAGTGTGGTGATTATTGAAGGAAAGAAAAAAAATAATGGGGCGATATTGCGCAGCAGCGGTAACTTGGGCTGCCGTTGTGTTTACTCTGGTTGGTTGGATCATAGTTCGAGATAGAACAAGGGGCGAAAAAGAAAACAGGCCCTTCGAAGGTAAACACTAACACTTTAGTTTTCTGTTTTTCGGAGTCGTGCACATTTCCTGTACTGCTTCGTTATTGAATTTTCATTAAATTGTGCGGCGCCACGTACCGGTCTTCGGGATTATGTTGGGGTACATTAAGCGCGGCAGCGAATGACGGGTACAGCTGAGCTTGTGATCGCGTTAATGATTCGCTTTTGTAACGAGGATCGTATAATTTCTCTTTATCAACAGAAAGTTGAAGCTATGACGACAAAAAAGGGTGGCGGTTGTTATAATGTCAATAAAAATTCCTCCAGAAACAGTATTCATGCAAGAAAAAAAAAAGAAAAAAAGAACAGCCGGGAACTGCTTGCACAGGTGGCGTAAGGCTAAAGGCATTGGTTCCTAGCTGGTCTTGACCATACGAAGTGATGCCAAGCTATACGACTCAACGCCTAGTGATGCCAATTTCCAGTCGAGTCCAGCACAGTCGCTTCTCACCGTTTCGGTCCGTACTATGTCGTGGACTGCATTAAACGATTGAAAGTTGGGCGAGTTGGTTAGGATTCATTGCTTGAACATGCGCGGAAAGACGGTCATAAAAGAAAGGCGATAAAAACAGGAGAACGCTGAATTTTTTTTATTCAGAACGCACGTTTGTCGAACGCAATTCCCGGCATAAGCCATCCCTCTATCAGTTTACATTAAAAAGAGAGTGTTCCTACAACGACACGTGCCAGCAGATGATGTGATGCTCTAGGTAACCGTCTGTTATCGGTCGTCATGGCGGGGGATTGCCTGGGATTGCGTTCTATAAATGTGCGTTCTGAACAAAAAAAAAAAAACCGGTTAGTAGCGCGTCGTCTTGTGCTTATCGTCTTCCTTTTGTGACCGTCTTTCTGCGCATTTTTAAGCAATGAATACTTCAAACGAGTCGAGTCTAGCAGTCTCGCTTGGCAGCGCGCTGCGATACCATTGAGAACCTGCTGCGGTCTCCCCATGAGCTGACTTCATACAAAACGAATGAGCGCACTCTCCTTTTGGCCGTGACGTTACATCTGGCTCAACCGAGCGGTTGCGCGCAGTGTCCAGGCAGGCAGGCTGGCGGCGGAGCAGTGTATGGGCTAGCGAAGCTGGGATACAGCTGTGAACCGGTTGATACGGAACGCGCGGTGACGTCATCGTGGCGCGGAGCGTTTTTTTATTCGTGTGGGACAGAATACAGCCAGCTTAAACATGTTGAAATAACCCATGCCAATTCTTGAAGTACGCGAGACACAAATGCATGCGTCGCCTGAACGAGCAGTCCGCCTCGGTGGAACAGTGGCTACGGTGCTCGGCTACTGACCCGAAGGTCGCGGGTTCGATCCCGACCGCGGCGGTCGCATTTCGATGGAGGCGAAATGGTATAGGCCCGTGTACTGTGCGATGTCAGTGCACGTTAAAGAACACCCGATGGTCCAAATTTCCGGAGCCCTCCACTACGGCGTCTCTCATAATCATCCCGTGGTTTTGGGACGTAAAACCCCAGATATTATTATTACTGAACGACCAGTGTGGCAATATAAGCCTATCTTGCGAAGAAAATGAAGCTCTTGAACAACGCCAAATCAACCACCCCCCTCCCCCCCTGCTTTTTCCTCTTCCCTTTCTTTATATTTTAGATTCCAAGTTTACGGTAGTAGCGACGGGCGGCCGAGCTGACGTGAGCAGCCGCGTGGCGCCGTAAGCAACGCATCACTGTGTTCGAGAGAAGAGCTTCCTTTCGAAAATAGCGTTGACTGCTTCAAATGCAAGCTGCTACGCGAGCGAAACTGTTTCGCTATGTCTATTTATATATATCTCTCTCTTTTTCTTTCGCTGGTACTTTGGATAACAGCGCTTTACGGTGATCGATAACTGCGTCGACGTGTGCTGTATAGCTCAATGGACAATCGTGCGGGACCCTTCGGCGACGGATGGTCGAGATGGAGGACCGTGCGGGGAGGTTAGGAGGACAGCCCCGGGGTCCAGGCCAGCCAGCCATCCAGCCGGCCGGCGTCGCTTTGACATGTTTTAGAGACGCGGATGTCGTGCTTCTCTAGGGGGTTTCTTCTGTGTTGTTTGCTGCTGTTCTTATTTGTGGTTGTTGTTATTGTCGTTGTTTTGTCGTCGTCGAGAGATGGAACATTTTCGTATTTGAAAAAGTACGTGGCAGCCTCGTTCACCGTACGCATGTGCGGACGGAATGAAATAGCAAAATAAGCGAGAGCATCAACAAGTGCTTTGCTGAAAGAGTAGTGATATCCAAGAGAGGAAAGAAGAAACAATTTAAAAGACTTACACGAAATTATGGTGTACGTTAGAGGACCGTAGTGACTGTAAGATGGTAGTAAAGAATGGCTTAACGTAACTGAAGCACAGAAGCGAATGAACCAAGTGAGAAAGTACATGTGAGGACTCTATCCATGGTAATCTATTTATCCTTCATTTATTACGTGCTGCTGACCTATTTACGAGGCCTTAAGCAGTAGCGGGCATAGAGAACGATTCGCTGCAAAAGCAACACTAATAAACATCATCACACAGACCTGTTGACATCGATATTATTTGCTAGATAGCATACAGAAAACACGCCACGCAATACCAAAAACATACATTTTCATTATCTGTGTGATCATCTTGTATATATTGGACTCAGCCCTTAAACGGTGTTTATTTGTACGCCAGAAATCGTACGTGTATATAGTGTTTCTGATTATCTCTTACTTTTTCCGCGCAGGCCTGGCGGTTTTTTTTAAATTCTTTTTATTCTTTCTTGCTTTCTTGTGGGTTGTTTTATTGTCAATTTCGTGATGATGGTATAGCCACCACTAACTTAGCCTACTTTCTCGTATTTTCATATATAAATGAATTAAACGAAATGTAAGCTAGGGTAGTATTTGTAGGACTGAAAGCTTTACACTCGCCACATTGTAACGAAAGGGTTGCATTTAACAAGCGTCCGTCTATTTGCTTTCGCTTTTACAGAAGTCAAGCACTGGCATTAACTTTCTCACCAAGAAGCTTGAGTACTATACATAAGAACATTTTTTAAAAAGTAGAATAATTGTTGAATAATTGTTGAATAAGTGTTATAGTTTTGTATTTACTTAGGGACACTGGTCTTGTGATAGTTGACTTCGTTGAGTGCTTTGGTGTTCTTTTTGGTATGTTGTGTATCCTTTTTGCACTGTGTTTAGAATTTCATCTTTCGTCATACCTATATAGCGTTCTAGGCGCGCGCATAAGGTATCATATATTTTTATTCACCATTAGATTTTCGCCCCTTCACGAGGCGGAGATGCAGTGGTGAAGCAGCCAAAATGTCGCGATTGCAAGGCAATGCACAGAGAAAGAGGATCAGCTGTGAATGAGGGAAGCGACTCAAACAGCATATCACGCACCAGCATGATGAATAATAGAATTCATCACTGCATTGTTTCCAACACAATGTGCTCGTTCTGGTTTCGCTTGTCTCCAAGCCAGGATGGCTGATGGGGAGATAGGCGGTCGAGGAAGAAACCTTTATTGAGCTTCATTGCGTGACGAAGTGGGTACAATGCCGGCGGCCGCCTGTGTTAAGGACGGAGTACTTTAGGGGCCCGGGCTGTCGCATTCTGTCGTGTGTTGTCGTATGATGTAGTATGCTGTCGTCGTCGCTTGGCGTAACGCTCCATGCGTAGCATATTGAACGCGCGTTCGCGCCTGTAGTATGATGCAGTATGCTGTCGTCGTCGCCTGGCGTAACGCTCCATGTGTGGCATATTGAGTGCGCGCTCGCGCCAAGGAGAAGTCTTCTTATTTTTCAAGAGCCTTGATGATGATCACTTATCAGCATCAGCAAAAAAAACAACTAGTGTGCTTGGAGTAACGCAGGCAAAACCACGTATAAAAAAAAAGAGGAAGCAAGCGCGAAATAAAAAGAGAGACAACGGAAAAAAATAGGAAGTAAAATAGAAAAAGCAAGAAAGAGAAAGAAATAGATAAAGAGAGGGGAAAAATAAATAGAAATAAAGACAGAAAAAAAAGACGGAAAAGGAGAAAAAAGAAAGAAAGAGGGGAAGGAAAGAAAAAGAAAACCGAAGAGAAACAAAGGCTGCCCATCTCCGCACTTCCTTCAGGCTTGGCACCCCTTGTGCGAAGCAGCTTAAATTTTTTCTCAGGGAAGCCTTTCGATTGTGTGCATTGATTCCCTTGTTGCCCAGGGCAACTCGCTTCCTTTGTTCCTCGACATGTCTATGCTGTCATGGCATCGTGGGTAGGCGAGCATCGTACACATCACAACACGATGTACAGGGGTGGTAAAAAATTCCCAGGTCGCGCTGTCATTGGGTTACATGGGAAAGCGGCCTGGGAACTTTTGACCCCCACAGCACATTGCCGACTCCATGTTAGTGCTATGAGATATCTGACTCGCAGAAATAGCGAAGTTACATGAGTCATGGTTCAGGACGTGTTGTCGCTTTAAATAAGTTAGCAGGGATGCAGCGATAGCATGCTTTGATATGATTTGATTTGATTTATTTGTTTATCAGAACAGATGTGATGGCAGACAGAGGGAAAAGCCGTTCAAGCATGGCTTGAAGGAATCTTTGGCAGCAGACAATGCGGCGCACCTTGTATTATGCAACGCAGCAACGTGCCCAAGGCTTCGTCATCATCCCATCATCCCCCCATATTGACTGGGCACTGATGCCAGTCAATATGGGGGGATGATGGAGTTAAATATCACCCCACTGTTTTCGTGGCTCTTACACCACGCCTCAAAACTCAAATTTACGGTGCGTTCACCACCTTTCCACAACTATTCCTGTCAAACGCGCGGTATTACAGGTGGGCTTAGGCTGCTCGTGTACCAACCACCTGTATTTTGACAAAAGAGATGCCGAAAGACTACAACCATGACGACAATAGAACACTTGAGAGGAAGGGTAAAACACGTGGAAGACAACGTAAACTATGTGTAGTTTGCCGACATATGAACAAACAGACAAACGAACAAAGTCATAAAGAGGACGGAAAAACCGGCCATTATCATATTGAATGCAAACCTTCATCGTGAGCCTTTTTGAGCTGGCGAACGAGATCTCAAGCGTGGAAGAGACTGCGTGTGCGACAGAAATAACAGTGTAGCGGGTTGAGTACGTCGGGATGCTCGGCAACAGGAACCGTCTGGGCACAGCACGATAAGACAAATGATGCTTCGCGATTAACTAAAGTAGCCGTAAACAACACAGCTGGGTTGTTTTGTCACTCTTCTATGCTCTTTGTGCCATGTTTAGAGAAACGGCCGTAGTTACCAGTGGCTTACACTCAAGACAAAACTTTGTGTCCCTAATTTTGAGAAGGCACGAAATGGTATGATTACAAGTAAGCATTTTGTTTTTGACACGATGTGCTTCAACTCCAAAGCCGCTGCACTTGATATTATAATGACAGTTTTAGTATAGTTTGCAGGTTATTTTTTGTAGTTGTCGCAGCTGCATAGATACAGAGCAGGCAACTATAGGTTAAACAAAACGGAAAAAAGACGGCGCATCCTTTTGAGGTCACAACAACAAGAACAACACCATTAATTACACCGTAGGCAGACATTTATTGATGACAATCGCTCCTTGTCATTGTACAGCTTCGGAACTTATATTTTGAAGGCGGCGAAAAGCTCGATGCGTACGAGGTTCATACAACATACTCGGAGTTGCGTCCTGTAGTTAGGAAGCAGCTCATAATGGAAATTTCTTGTAGTGTGATACTTCCGCTTATGGCGTCATATTGTTAATTTTGTTACAATGGAGCGACCCAACTGCAGTACTACTTTCTCAATGCAGTTCCGTCTTACGTATTTTTTTAGTTGAGGTTAAGATTATGTACTTATAAGGTGGATTGGAACCAGCTATTACGCAACGATCGTCATAAAAAAAGTGCATTTGGACCGTTTCATATAATTGGTTGCTTTGTGTTTTCTAAAGGCTTTCTTCCCAACTTTTGCGCAATTCTTTGTCGGCATGGTCTTGTTAGTTTTCTCAAACAAGTTGTTTTTTCAACCTTAGCGTATACGTATGAATACCACCTATTCCTTAAAGATCTAAATGGCCGACAGCGCCGAGCACAAGGACTGCACTATCGAGGAAAGTATTGATGACTTACTGTGCTACTGCCAGTCTTTCTCAAATAAGAGGCTCCACTTCTGCGCAGCTCTACGTCACCTGGATGGAAACGTTTTTACCGTCTACATGGTCTTCGGATTATGGCACTCTGTGTCACAATTCCGTAAGACAACGAAGGCGCTGCTGCCATTTCTTAAGGATTGCGCAGAAATATCCACGTTAGATAACACATCCTCTGGCGGTGTGGCCCGGCCGCACTCTACAGTCGATAACAACTCGGCCATGCAGAAAGCGGCCCTCCGCAGCCCTCTTCTGGTCGACCATCTCTGGGCATTCCAGCAGGCCCACAATGAGGCAGAGAAGCTTGGCCTTCCGGTCCCTACATGGGAGCGGGCCGCTGCGTGTTGAGACACGCTCTGCAGGACCCCAATAAAGTTTTTATACCATGTCATACCATACCATACCATACCATACCGGACTGATTGACCGTCTGCGATGTGAAGCGCGGAACTGTCCTTACGTCGGCGACAAAAGTGACATTTCTCTTCTTTGCACAAACTTTTCTTCTGCTTCGCCTTTCTCCAGTGCAGTCACCTTCTCCAGTCTCCTTTCTCACCTAATTATGTCCACATAGATAATGAGATATAAGTTTTGAGTAGCCTGCCTGAAGAGATGCAAGCCACAAATACCCAATGCAACCGGAAAAGCTTACATGGTAACAGCCAAGCCAGCAACTTTACCTACAGAGGTGGCCGAGTAGTTGAATGAAATAAAAAAAAAAGCCGCTTAATTTGTTCTGCGGTGTTTGTAGCTTTTACTTATGTTTTTGCGAAAATATGTTAGTGAACTTAGCAAAGTAGTGCTGCGGCTTTAATTCTGATTCCGAAACCCCATTGTGCAAATAGCCTTCACAACCATGAGCAGCATATTAAGCTTACGTAACTGTCATTGTTACGGAAGCGCACCTTTTAGTTGCGTCGTCATCGCAATAAAGGCTTAAGGATGATGTCAGCAGTATTGCATGCATAAACCCTGGCTCTCGCAGCGCCGGTAGTATATCGAATTTTGCATCAACCGCTTTGTACGCGCTAGGCCCAAGCACGTCACTTGAAGCTAGGGCTTGCACAAGTCTGGTATGTGCACCGGAAGAAAACGAAGTTCATCTTTAGCGTTTTTCTTTGGCTCTAGATGCGGGGTGCATGCATAGTGATTTAGCCTTACGTAAGGATAAAGTTGCGGTGCGTGCAGCGAGTGCTTCGGAAAGGATTAACGTTTATGGCTTCACGAATGTTTATGGGCCGCAGGAAAAGAAAAGAGGGGAGCGTTGCGACGTCTCCATATTATTATTAATAATAATAACTTCTTTATTTCCATCAATGATGGAGGAGACTGCGGGTAAAAGTCGCTTGAAGGACAAGCAACTTGACAGAGGCCCGCAGCCACCTCTACAGTGCAGGCAGCGATAGCACACATGTTCTGAAAGAAAAGAAAAAATCATTACTCAATCATTACTCAATTACTCAATTCTTATTTCGAAAAGCACATACAATATCCGGGAAACAGCGCCTAAGCATCATCAGACATGAAGACCAGCGCCATTGCATTTTCTAGCAGGGATGACCATCAATAACAAAATGTAAAACATAAATACCACCCCACTTTCTCCTACAAAGAAAGAAAAAAATGATTAAGTGTCTCAATTGAGCGGTATGCTACACAGTGATTCTAACTGCCCAGCTAACCGGCGAAAGAGGCAAGATTAAACGAGACGGGGTGGAAGTTAAGATTCTGGTTTCACTGCTTACGCTCCGCGTAAGCAGTAAAAAAAGACAAGTGAAAGAGAACATCAAGAGGCTTTAAACCATGCGATGGATCATGCTTCGGACAACGCTCAGTGCGCCATCACCTTAAGAAGTTGTATGTCGCGGCTTCCGTTTACTTATGCGTCGTAATGGCTCACGCCATTTTGTTTGCTCGTGCACGGCATCGTACTTCGTTGAATTTCTTTAGACAGTGATTTACCGTTGTCTGAAGCGGCCTTGCTGCGGAACCAACTGGCGTACAGCCCACGCGGACGCATTTCGTTCAGTGACGGTTCGTGGGGCTCGCGTTGTACAGATCCTTATGAGCGCTTCATAATTTGTTACAGCTTGCTACAATTCCTCGTGTTCCCTTTTTTTTCGTCGAGAGAGAGAGAGAAATAAAGGAAATACAGGGAGGCTAACCCGAGCAACCTACGGTTTGCTACCCTGTATTTGAAAAGGGGAAAGGTGGTGTAAAAGAATAGAAGAGAAGAAGAATCTTTCACAACAGTACAAACTCACGACGATAGCATCATTCAAGTACTACACAACAATATTGTCTGGGAACAGTCACAATTTGTTACGCAGTCCGGTTTCTCAAATAAACCACAACAATGCCCTCAGAACGGCTCATTGAACACAAGTGTAGGCTAGTGTCCTAGGATTTTGTTTTTGGTGAGAGGAAAGTTGTCTAGCTGGCCTAGTGCGGCTGAGAGGGCCGCTCCTTCGGAGTTAAAGCGGGTGCACTGACAGAGCAAAATTATTTTATTTCGCTGCAACCGCAGAGGCTATTTCGTTGCAACCGCAGAGTTAACATAAAGGGCTGTCAGCCATTCCCGTAATGAATGAATAGATACTTGAAAAGGCCACTCCAAGCCACATAAGGGCAAACAGGGTAGAGTCACGTCGCGATAGGTTGGACGGTATATGTAGTTGGAGATTTACACGAGAAATACAGAATGGGGAGGAGGCCGCCCTCCTTGATACCTTACCTAGACGACACATGGGCGTCGGTTGGTTGCAAGCAAAACTCAGAAAAGCCGTGCTTATCTAGTAACCAGGCGTCAACCCGACAAAACTTCTAGGGTTAGCGTCCGGCACGATACCGACAGTAATTAACATATTTAATTGGTGTTCCTAGCATGTTCATCATGTCCCATATGATTTCCTAGTTGCTAGCTCCGTTTGAATGAAACGGAGTTAGCAGCTAGTTAGGCCCGTTTTAAGTAAGCTTTCTTTTTCTGTTGTTTTATCGAAAAAACAGAAGTCACACCTCGAACTTTTACATTATATTGGCGCTGGTCCGGGTTGAAGGACGACAAAAAATTATGAAGAACAAATTTTCCTCATCCTTCTGGACGCCCCCCGATAACAGGCTTTGCGTGTTACTTCCTGTGGCGGTCTGTACCACGTAGTTATAATTGCACTCCCGAAAAAAAAAAAGAAAAAGCTTTCTTAACTGCGTGTAGTGACACTGGGGCAACTTCCATTTGCTTTCATGCACGTCGCCATGTGAAAGCAGCCAGGAGGCTGGGAAGCGTGGAAGTTTCGAAAACATCCCGAGATTCACAAATATCCCGGCTCAAGAAAATGATAAAAAAAATGCGCCTTTATTTAATCATAGCTGTTTGCTTTGGTATTTCCCAAGCTAGTACGCCTTAATCGGGGCAACGGGTTTTTTTACACATAACAATTTCATCTTCGTCTTTATTTACGTGAGCAAGCAGAATGAACAAGAGTGACATGGCAGTCACATGGCAGTCACAAGAGTGACATGGCAGTCACATGGCAAGAGTGACATGGCATTTTGGTGTGTTTATATGTTATAGTTTGATATGGCACGCCAAGTTCGCAAATTGACGGACAACGTGGATTTCACAGCGGTGTGAAACAAATATATCAGGTACAGACTCACGTGTCATGCACGAAGACAATTGAGGTTGTTTAGAATATTCTAAAACTCGATGGGGCATGTCGTAAAATCTTGCCAGTGTCCACGGACATAACGGCTACGACGTTAGCTTTGGTGCCTGCAATTCTCAAACGACGCTCATTTCTCTTATTTCCTTTTGTGCTTTTTCATGGAGTTATCAGGACGCCACATTTCGGCGGGACTTTCGTCTCAGCTTCTGCTTCGCGTTCACAATATTTGGAAATCTTAGCATTGCGGATTTTGGAGGAAGAGCTTTTTCCTTCGCACGTGGTTAGGTGCAGATGTCTACAATGAAACATTTACTTCCTCTGCCTCCTCGTCTCTCATTTACCTTTCTCGGGATTTGTTTGCGGTGCGACCTTTCGACCAGTGTGGTCGCCGCAAGCACCTGTGATTTCGATGCGATCGAGTTGACAGCCTTTGAGCAAATACGGACCTGCTGCCGACTCGGTCATGGATGATAGCCACAGATCCTTGAATCCGTGACATCACCCAAAGACGACGGGCCCCCCTGCGTCCAGTGGACGAAGGTGCGAATTTTCACGCAGGCGCATATGCGCATATGGCATCTCTATCGCGTCTGACAGAAAGACTTGGGTCGAGATCAAACACAAACAATGTTTCTCAAACGATGAAATATCCTTTTTGAAACATCTATTAAAAATTGTCGATTAATCGATTATTCGATTAAAACACCCCATCGAAAGCAATTGATCGATGAACGGCTAAATCGACGAACGACCAACAGTTAATCAATCAAGCATTTTAATCAACCATACCTACTACCACAGAGCCACGCGGGTGTGCTTGAAACTTCGTCCCAAAAACACCCTGTACCCGCGTCATGTCATGCAAGGAATCGAGTTAAGACATGCAATAAAGCGTGGGAGAAGCGCAAAGTGTCAACCTGGCGTCAAACAATGCGAATAGCGTAACGGATGGGTCGTTTAATGCTTCCAATCCAGTACAAATGGCTCAGCCACAATTCTTCACCGTCATCTGCCACAGCATCGACAAAGTGCACATAATGCTTTGAAGATGTGTAGCGAGTACCTTGCTTATCCGCGGAATGACGAATAATGGCAAAGTGGGTGCTTCCCTATTTCACAAAATATACGATGATTTGTGGCGTAGCGGGCCCATTGCAAGCGTGCTTGTGTTAGTTTCCCCCAAAAGAGTTTACAACGGACTCTAGAAAAACTGCTCCTCCAGCTTTCACTCTGACTGTGCTGCGTGTTCCGCACAGGCTTGACGTTTGTTTCTTTTTTTCTTGAATCAGTCCAGATCGGCCTAAGCATCTTTGTGATGCGAGTCTAAGCGTGGTAGAAAATAAGTGCTTTGTGGTGTTCGAACACATATATATTGAGCTTTTGCCACCACTTAATTTCGCTTTGGAATAAAAAAGGTACCCTAGTAGGTTGTTAATGTGCCTAGAATGTGTTGGCATGAATGAAGGACGCAGTAATACACAGATGTACCACTAAGTCAACAATTAATTGATCCTGGTGACTATAAATTGAAAGTCTAAGATAGATTTACGTTAATTAGCTGTCTAGCTTAACGTGCCATATTGCTGCGTTGGCTGATCGCCTTTGTTTGGGCTGAAATCAAACGTGGAAAGAAAGTAGAGAGAAATGAAGAAGAGGAAAGGCAGGGAGGTTAACCAGACGAGCGTCCGGTTTGCTACACCCTACACCAGGGGATAAGGGAATGGGGATTAAAAAGTCACAGTTTCGCCTCTAGGGAGAAGCAATGAATGCGATAGCAAGAAATTAGTTTGTCACACGAAGAACGACAAGCAGCTCGATACTTGCAACGCGCCGCCGCAGCACAAAGAAGGACGCTCGAAAAGGACGCATAGGTATACACAGTACAAGCGTGAACTGACAGCTGTCGCAGTTGTTACGTGTTTTTATTTGAGCAACGCGCTGCGAGTGTCCACAATGCAGAAGCCGACGCTGTTGTCGTTGTTGCCTCTCACATGGCTCATACCCACTCTGGGGGTTTGGCCAAGGATTGATTATATGACTTTTAGACGCCGTTTGATACTTCTTTTTCTTTAAACTGCGGCACGTGGAATGACCCCTCTGCGTCTCCTGCCACGCGGTGGCGTCTGACGCAAAGTGTGCCTAGTGTTCTTTTTTTTCCTTCTACATCATGAGTGGTACAGAAAGGAGCCACTTTTTCGTTTGCATCTCAAGGGCAGTTTTTAATTTGAAAGAAACTGTATAAGCGTTGCGTGGTAGAAAACACGCTCAAGCTGTTCCGAGATCTGCGTACCGCGAGCGGCCAATGATGCGTATGAATAGCTCGCCGTTATAACGCTGGCACGAGCATGGCGTGTTGCTGTGTTGGCTAGCGCAGCAGGCTGCGGAGCGAGGGGTCGCTGGTTCGAATCCCCGGCCAGGCGGTTTGGAAATTTTTTTCTACTAATTTATTTTTCTTTATGCCTTTTTTATATGTACACATACATATACATATCCGGGACATGACGACGGCGACGGCGAAACTCAGCCGAGAGTGTCCATATAATTGCTATCGCAAAAAATTACACCATCTCCCGCTAAAGGGAACCATGTGTAGATGTGAAGCAGCGGGCGCTAACGCTTACACTGGCGGCGGCGTTGACGCCGGCGCTCATCGAAGCGTTGCGCAGGAGAGAAAACTGGGGAGGCGCAAAGCACGCAGTGATGGAGCAGTGTTTCCTACTGGAACATGCCAATCGCTGCTAATGGGCAATGAGAGACAGAAGACTCCGACTGGACACAGAGACCCGCACTCCGCTTTTAGTTAACGCGCACGCTGCGAATTTTTATTGTTCAACAACGCACAGGAGAAATCTCCCACCGGCACCATCTTGGAGGTCAAGATCCATTGCCATATATACGGGATGGCCAGTGAACGGTTGTGCAGCGCGAGCAGTCGGTTTTTTCAACCAAGAAACTCGCTAGCAGACGCTGCCTGCGTCGGCGTCGCGAGGCGAGAGAGGGGGGGAGCGTAGGAGAGGAGAGAGAGGGGGGTGACACGCAAGCGCAGTGGGAGTGTGAACGTCGTGGGCAGGCATGCGTAGAGGAGAGAGGGGGGAGCGTAGGAGAAGAGAGAGAGGGGGACGCGCATGCGCAGGGGGAGTTAGACGCCGCAGGCAGGGTTGGAGAGAGGGGGGGGAGTGTAAGAGGGGGAGAGAGGAAGGGAGGCGCATGCGCAGTGAGGGTGTGGTTGCCGCGGGGAGGGATGCCTAGAGGAGAGAGAGGGGGAGAGGAGGTTTTTATTTTTTTTAACTGTTTGCGCATGCGCAGTAAAGGTGGGCACGCGGCACACCACCACCACCACCACAACCACCACCACCGGATTAAGCTTCGCCATAAGATGCTTCCCATCTAATAAAAGAAAGAGAGAAGGAGAGCACTGCACGCACAAAGGAGTACAGTCAGTCACTGAGGCCGGAGCTTCTCTGACCTACATGACTTCAGCGTTGTGAAATTCTTGGGAAATCCCATCCTTTGAGAGGGCCGTGGGTGAGCCGTGGAGAATATTGAATCACTGAAAACACCTGGATTAAGAACCTCCAGCAGTGTCAGGGCAGTTCGGGCTGTCGGAGTACTTAGCTCATTCAAAAGTAGAAATATTGTGTCCGGAAGGGAGCGAAGCATCGTAGGAATGTCCTGGTCGTTTGCAGGCAAGTCGTGGGGAACCAGCGCTGTCGTTGACTCGGTCAATGTCTGCTGCGACCGTTCGAGTCGCTGTGGATGGTGCTGTGGCTTTGGCTGTGGCTGTGATTCTGGCTGTGGCTCTCGCTGTAGCTTTGGTAATGCCGGCCATACTTCAGTGTCCATGTGCTCTTGTGTGGTCTTGTCCTCGGACATCGACTCGGACGCATCTGATCTAGCAAGCAGAGGAGGAGGTGTCACCTGTGAACTACGCTTCACTGAGTCCCTTGAACCGCTACGGCGTCGGGAGCGCCGCATTCTGATGCTAGAAACAGCTTCCCGACGAGACGAACGGTCTCGCACCATCTGCTTAAAGGATCTCCTTTTTCTTCTTTATCTTGGGGCAATCATTTGACGAAGCGTCGTGGCACCCGAGGCAATTGCGGCACTTGAGTACAGTGGAAGCGCAGGAGTCTGCAGCATGTGGTTCGGCGCAGCGTGAACAAATTATTGTGCTCCGACACACGGCGCAAAAGGTTGTCACACTGGAAGCAGTGTACCTACAGTGTATAAAGATCTTTACAGTTTTATGTGCAAGAGGCGTTTGGTATAACAATAGTTAAAAAAAACATTTCAGTATCTCATGAGTCACGTGAAGAGGGGTCAAAGAGTACAAAATATAGAATAAGAATAAAAAAAGGAGCCATGCCTAAGTAGCGTTACTTGTCTAAGTATATGTCACCCTGAATGACCAAAAACTACAAACGCTAAATGAAACAATAAAAGAGAAGTGTTCAGAACAACATATCTATTGTGTCCGTGTCTGCAAGCCTACCTTCTTTTATCATGAATTCGTATCAACGAGCTCAACTTTTTGTCGTTCTAAATTACCTGACACGTTGCCCTGAAAAGAAAATGGCGGTGGAAAAAAGTTGCAAAAAAAAAAATACGAGCACGAACAGACGCAGCGGTATGCGGGAAAGCTGCGCGATCCGCCTCGTACAGGCGTACGCCATCAGTCGCATTACGTTCGTAGCCCCTTATCTAAAGTGGCTGGCGTCCGAACGAAACAAGGTTGACTGCATGATACGTAAGGCATTCAAGAGAGCGGTCGGCATCCCTGTCAACGTGAGCACGGACACATTCTTCGAGCTGGGCCTGCACAACACCCTGAGCGAACTGATCGAGGCGCACAACATTGCACAATACGAGCGATTGTCCAAGTCCAAGACGGGCAGGCGCATCCTCGAGTCACTCGGCATAACATACCACGCACAATGCGGGGAGAAGACGATGGTTCCGATCGCGGTCCGCGACCGTCTCACCGTTCCGCCGCTCCCCGAGAACATGCACCCGACGCACCACGTAGGGCGCCGCAACAAAAGAGCGAGTGACCTGCAAAGAATGTATGGCAACAGCGACGAGGTGGTGTACGTGGACGCCGCGAGATACCCAGAGCGAAGGTGTGCTCACGTAGTCGCAGTAGTGAATCGCACGGGCAAATGCATCGCGAGCGGCACTGTGCGTACGGAACACACTGAGGCGGCCGAAGAGGCGGCGATCGCTCTTGCGCTGGTCGCGGCGCCGGAAGCTGAGGTCGTGATCAGCGACTCCCAGGCTGCCGTTCGTAGCTTCGCGCGCGGCCGCATCTCGTGGCAGGCGACCCGCATACTTCAAACTTGTTATGGCAGCAGGGACGACGGCGGGCTTCGAGGAGCGATGGCCTCGACGTCGTCGTCCTCGCAGTTCTAAAACGGAAATGCGACAGTCTTCCTCCTGTGGACCCCGGCTCACACTAGCGTCCCGCTTGCAGGTAACCAGGCTGCCCACACCGCAGCTCGAGGTCTCATTCACCGAGCCGCGGCTGATTCGGTGGCCGCATACACCTCCGAGAGCGGGGCGACACCATTAACAACACAACAACAGCAACCGGAATGGTCATGGGGAGATCGCCTGACCACATTCAGCGAGATAACACAACATTACAGACTAAACAGACACATATACCCACCACCACACGACAAATTAAACAAAAAATTACACCATCTCCCGCTAAAGGGAACCATGTGTAGATGTGAAGCAGCGGGCGCTAACGCTTACACTGGCGGCGGCGTTGACGCTGGCGCTCATCGGAGCGCTGCGCAGGAGAGAAAACTGGGGAGGCGCAAAGCACGCAGTGATGGAGCGGTGTTTTCTACTGGAACATGCCAATCGCTGCTAATGGGCAATGAGAGACAGAAGACTCCGACTGGACACAGAGACCCGCAGTCCGCTTTTAGTTAACGCGCACGCTGCGAAAATTTTTATTGTTCAACAACGCACAGGAGAAATCTCCCACCGGCACCAGCATGGAGGTCAAGATCCATTGCCATATATACGGGGTGGCCAGTGAACGGTTGTGCAGCGCGAGCAGTCGGTTTTGTCAACCAAGAAACTCGCTAGCAGACGCTGCCTGCGTCGGCCTCGCGAGGCGAGAGAGGGCGGGGGGAGCGTAGGAGAGGAGAGAGAGGGGGGACGCGCATGCGCAGTGGGAGTGTGGGCGCCGCGGGCAGGGATGCCTAGAGGGGAGAGCGTAGGAGAGAGAGGGGGGGGACGCGCATGCGCAGTGGGAGTGTGGACGCCGTGGGCTGGGATGCCTAGAGGAGAGAGGGGGGAGCGTAGAAGGAGAGAGGAGGGAAGGCGCATGCGCAGTGAGGGTGTGGTTGCCGCGGGGAGGGATGCCTAGAGGAGAGAGAGAGGGTGGGAGAGGAGGTTTTTATTTTTATTTTTTTTGAAAGGGTTTGCGCATGCGCAGTAAGGGTGGTCACGCCGCACACCACCACCGGATTAAGCTTCGCCATAAGATGCTTCACATCTAAAACAGGCCGTAACCTGGAGGTTGTTACAAACCAACACTTTCCCCAGCCCGGCGATCCTACGCCTCTGCTATCCCAGTTTATACCCGACAGACGTGTGCAAAGCGTGCGGGGAAAGAGCCACACTGCGGCACATGCTTTGGGAATGTGCCGGGAGAGTAAATGTCGCTGCCGCCGCTCACTACGCGACGCATGCTAGGCAAGGACAAACTGCGAGAGCAATCTTTGCTGCTACCACCACGCGAGGGCAGGGGCCGGCCGCCGCCGCGGCTGCGGTCACTACTGCGGATCAGCTGCGTCGGCGTCGCTGCCGCTGGGAGGCGGCACTCACCAGCGACAAGCTTTCCGACCAGCTTTGGGCCGTCCGGCAAGCCGAAGATGCCGCCCGGGGACGGAACAGGGGGAAATCCCCTCTTCCCCCGCCTCGCCCGAAGGAGCCAATAAAGTTTATTCATTCATTCATTCATGCTAGTCTGCAAGCGAGCACGCATGAGCGCCGGAGATAAAAAACACCGTGAGTGTTTATATGTGAGAAAATAGCGCCTCAGCTTAATCGTCTGTAAAGCGCAGATATGCAGCGACAGTGCTAAGAGCAACGGTTGTATATTTTGTGCTCGCCCCGAGAAGACCAGAAAAAGAAAATATAACTCGCCCAATTTTTTTTTTTTTGTCGTCGTGGCTTTATTGCGTTGTTGAGTTACAAGTGCACATTCAGATGTGTCTCTGTTTCATGATTCTAGGCACATTGTAGAACTCTGTAAACACGTTGTGTCTCCCTTGGCTTCACCTTTGGGGCACAAATGAATTGTTAGGCTTTTTTCTTCCTACATTCGATGCCAGTAAGGACTGCCTACAACAAAAGGGTTGCGAAGGAAAGGGCACATGTCTACGTAAGCGGGAAAAGCTTCACAAACCACGACTCATCTTTTCGTTCACCTTCTTCGATGGCTGTGACAATGCGTCCAGGGGTTGTGAAATACTGCTTTTGGGGAGTGAGGAGGTGGGCTGGGCTCCCAAGGCGCACCGCCCTAGGTCATATAGATGCAGAGTACGGGAACGTTAGGATGCTGTGGTCTGGGTAGGCTCTTGCATCTTCTTTCACCTGTACTCGGAGTTGTCCATGGATTTTCACAGGGTGCAATTTGTCCAATTTGATGGTGGCGTGACTGAAGCACATGCCTACTGCTTAGAAGCTTAGTCTTGAAGGTAGCTGTTTCTCACGATAGTACCGTGACCAGCTCTAAAGCGCTGGGTGGCTCACTGTACGTGCGCATGTACATGTGTTCAATCGTGTGTATATACAAACGTATTACTGGCGTAGCTAGGACAGTATTTGGTGCTACACCATCATGTGAGCATGCGCACGTATTCCTGTGAATGTTATCTATATACACACAGTGGGTATGCGTACACAATGTGTATACAATTTTGGTGTACACGATTTTAAGGTGAGGACGGGTTTTGAACTTCCTATTATCCCTCCCCTATTCCCTCACAATCTGCCTCATGGTTCCAAGTTTATTGTATTAACATTGCGCAGGACCGCCGGCACATGGTCTTTTTCCCCACAATGGCGGACTGTTCGAGCTGTTTTTATTGCTGGCATACTTGTGGAAGGATGAAAACAAGACTGAGATGAAGCACGGACGTTCCGTTTCTTTATTTTTTCGTGTTAAAGAAAGCGTCAGTAACTGTCAAGCTTTGATGCCTTTTTATTTTCGCACAACGTAAGGTGCCAAATCTCCAGAAAAATTCTCTAATTTTACTTCACCGGTACGGCTTTGTTCTCCATAACCCTCAATTATATTTCTTCGATGTTCCTCCGGCGACCAGTAACAACAACGACTGTAGACCATTGCAACATCACGTGTGCCATACTCGATATGTCAGTTTAGAGAATACTATTAGCGTATAACAAGCCACCGCTCAGCCCAACACCAAACTTTTAGAAAGTATCACTTGAACACTATCCAAAACCTTGTTATTGTTGTGACGCATCGAATGAACCGAATGCAATATGATGCTAAACGTGGTCGCGAGAGTTGGTCAAACATGCACGAGGATGTTATTTCACGGTCACTGCTAACCCAAACTTTCCTAGTGATGTCGCCAGTATCGTGGGCGTCTGTTCCGCCTCGCATTATGCCAGGAACAATAAAGCCGAGGCCATAACGAAACGTGGGTGGTTGTCGTGGGAAGCTTGCGCAGAGCAAACGCAAAACGCTTCCACCGATGGGGAAACAAGCACAAGCGGCATGCCCCGTTGAGTCTCGCGTTCGGTACCTAGCACGAGAGAAAAAACCCCGACTTTGCGCGTGATCAGTTGTTTGGAGAGCGCCCTAGTTTTACTCTCCTCGTGGTGCATGTTGTCAGACGGACTGCAGCCCGTGGAGGCGGCGTCTGAAAAAAAGTAACCTAAAAAAGAAAACAGTGGTATTAGGGGGGGGGGGTAGTGTGCAAATCTGACGAGGGTGGAGAGGTGTTCGGCGCCCGCGGCTGGAAATCGTGACAGATGCGGGATGGAGGAGGCTGCACAGGATTGCGAGCGGGGGTTGTTGCTGTGGTATTACGTACCTGCTGAAGAAGAAGGCGTACGTGAGCGAATAGACAAAGGACATTCAAATAAGATCAACAACGTACATTGCGGAAGATAGAAAAGTGACAGCGCTCGTGTTTAGCTAAAGCACCGATGCATCGTAAGAAAGCTATTTGCATTCATCTCGAGGGCGTAAAATCAGCTGAAGATGGAAACAGTCCTGCTTTCTATAAAGAAGAGTTCGTTCTTCAAATAGGCGTTAATTTTGCAAGTATTATAATATGTCCTTGTATCCTTATGCCAACGTGCCTTCATCACTTCATACGTTCGGCTCCCATGGGGATGTGACTCTTTGTTGTACGGATGTGTGTCTTTACTTGCTACTCCCGACAAACGAAATTATTCACATGTAACAGGAGGGCTCGAAAATTCCAATAAACGCCATCCTTGCGGCTCACTATTTTTTTGTACCTACTTTTTTTTCGCTTTCGAACACAGTTTTTCGCCGTCCAGTCAACGGTATATTAGACGAACAGACACGCTTAACAATTGTCCTTTAAAGCGTTCACCGCCACATAATTTAAAAATGTGGCGAAGTGGTGGTGGTGAAAAACTTTATTCGTGTGAAGGCCAAAATGTAAAATAATATTTAAAAAAAATTAAAAAGCAGCGTTGTGGGCGGCCTTCAGGCTGCCGGTTGTGGCGTCCAGGCAGTGCCTAGCCGCGACTGCCGTTTCATCTTAAAATTTTGCCTTTGATGCGTGCACCACCACAATAATAGTAGGAATGTGGCGAAGCATCAGTCGTGCTGACGCAATTTATCATCACATTTCGCATTTAAAGCGTGACCGCCACAATAATAGTAAAGGTGCGGCGAAGCATCATTTGAGCTGCCGCAATTCATGATAACGGTTTGCCTTTAAAGCATGCACCGCCACAATAATGGTAAAGATGTGGCGAAGCATCATTTGTGCTGCAGCATCTCATCATAACATTCCACCTTTAAAGCGTGCACCGCCACAATAATAGTGAGGATGTGGCGAAGCATCATTTGCGCTGAAGCAGTTCATAATAACATTTCGCCTTTGAAGCGTGACCGCCACACCAACGCCTCCTCTATTTTATTCAATGCCAGTGCAAACGCTCGCCCCTCAATGGGAGCCGCCGGTCCGCCTTAGTTCAGGGAGTGGTCGTGATGCGACGCTACATGTAGGGTAAGGCTGCTTGCGTCACACGTGCGTCCGAGCGCTTTCGAACGGAGATGCGATGGAGGCGTTTTCCCTCTCCAATATCACGCGTCTGTCCGATTTCTTCCTTCGTGCTCCTTCTTTGTAGCTCGAAGCAATGCCGCCGTCGCCTCACAGCGCTCGTGAGGAACCTCTTGCACTGCAAAGGACAGCGCATGCACTGCAGCGTCGCAATGACGCATCCCCATTATTTGCCCGCATAGCGCCACGAACGGAGACACGCTATCTTAAAACACCGTGTATCTTACACAGCCAGCGTGACCGCCAACATAGTGAACACGAGGGATGCAAGACGCCGCCCTACGGATCTGCACACAACTGACCAAAAAATTACTTCATATGATTTCCGTCGTGAGGCACTATAATACGGGTGCTCTCCCCCATGAACGCAAAGCACACGCGAAGGCTAGGCGATGGGTGAGAGTAGGAAAGGGCTAGAGGAGAGGGCGGTGAACGGCTGGAACGGGCGCATTTGGCTGGCATTGATAAAATAGAGGAGTCGTTGGCCACACTAATAGTAGGAATGTGGCGAAGCATCATTTGTGCTGCAGCAACTCATCATAACATTCCACTTTTAAAGCGTGACCACGCTGCAGCAACTCATCATAACATACTACCTTTGAAGCGTGACCGCCACACTAAAAATTGGCCGCGTATCTGCGTGCTTCGCTGCAAATGTCGTCGAAAGACGATAGTCTTCTGTTGGCCGTACTATGTTTTGCCTTGCCTCAGACAGCGCCTCCTCTATGTTGAATCGGTCGCATCCGGCTGGCATTGATAAAATAGATGAAGCGCTGCGTGAGACATGGACGCCATCTGGCAGTGGCATCGGGAAACATGAGCTTGTGTAAAACCCAGGGCTACTGCCAGGCTTTTTCGTGCATAGCGTTGCAATTTCAGCACAGCCTAAGAAACACTAGGGTCTTTAGAATTACGTATCTATGCATTTTCTATTGAAGGAACACACCACCTAATACTTACGTATTGATGTTGTGCCTCAGATATGCGTAACATTTGCTTTTTGATCGACAATGTTCACAAGTATGAACGCAGCCGCTTGTGCAAGATGGCTGGGCGTTCAGCAAGGGCTTAAACTTTGGCCGGGTGGCTGAATCGGGTGACAGACAGACAGACAGACAGACAGACAGACAGACAGACAGACAGACAGACAGACAGACAGACAGACAGACAGACAGACAGACAGACAGACCAAAATTTCTGCGTTGAAGTATCCCAAGAAAGACTTTCGTCTTTAATAGTAAGGATGTGGCGAAGCATCATTTGTGCTGCTGCGACTCATCGTAACATTTTACCTTTAAAGCATGCACCGCCACAGTAATAGTAAAGATGTGGCGAAGCATCATTTGCGCTGCAGCAGTTCATTATAACATTTCGTTTTTGAAGCGTGCATCACCGCAATATTATCTACAATGTGGCGCAGCATCTGCCGTGATTTCCGCCCTTCATCTAAGAGAGAGAGAAAGAAATAAACGATTATTTTTGAAACAGCGTTCTCAGCGATCCTTGTATCACCCTTAGGTGGAAGGGATCCCAATTGTGCAATTGTTTCACATTTAAAGCGGGCACCACCAAATTATTTCATACGATGTGGCGAAGCATTAGTCGTGTTATTTTAAAGCCGTGACATCATGAGTTGTGATAGATCAAATGAAATATCTGAAGTAAATACCTACTTTATAGATATACGAATGACCTAGTGAACACAGGCACACGCATGCACACCACTTAAAAGCAAATGGTATGACGCAGGCCCTTTCGCAGAGATATGGGGCAGATCTCAGCTTTAGCTCAATTATCATGGACTCTAGTTTGAAACGGATTATTGGAAAGAAGATCTCTTGAACGGCAACAATATTGCCCCACGACATCTTGGCTGTCACTCATATAAACCCTTGTCTTAAGCGCTGGTTCTGTTTTAAGCGCTGCTCAGAGCGGATAGCCTAGCAGTTACGAAGCATCACGTGCGCTTAGCTTAACGGAACCGTAAAAACCTTAACTACATCTTCGCTCTTACAACATGGAGTGACACCGTCCATCCGCTTTTATTTTCCGGACTACATAACAACGCTTCACTAGCCGATCCGGTATTGACGCACCCTCGACCGTGTACCGAGCGTAGCCGCAAACTTGAGGACGTGTTTTAAATGCGAAGCATTTCTTAGCGAACTTCCGTGACTTTGAGCGTATCTATCTATCTATCTATCTATCTATCTATCTATCTATCTATCTATCTATCTATCTATCTATCTATCTATCTATCTATCTATCTATCTATCTATCTATCTATCTATCTATCTATCTATCTATCTATCTATCTATCTATCTATCTATCTATCTATCTATCTATCTATCTATCTATCTATCTATCTATCTATCTATCTATCTATCTATCTATCTATCTATCTATCTATCTATCTATCTATCTATCTATCTATCTATCTATCTATCTATCTATCTATCTATCTATCTCGCCGCCTACGACTTTGTGCTCTCCTGGCCGTATCGTTAATGGGATTTCTACCACATTTGGTATGGCAAAGCATGACCGCATGACGAACATAAATGGCTGGTCATATCATGAAAATGATGACTAACTTGTCATGAAAAGTATGATTTACATGCCACGCTCATGGCGCGCTCGCGGCCGTTTCGTTAGTTTGAGATACACCAAATTTGGTATTGAGTGACATGACTGTATGACGAACATAAATGACAAGTGGTAATATGGAAATCATGACATGTCATGAGCGACATGACTTGCATGCCACGCTCATGGCGTGCTCGCGGCCGTTTCGTTAGCTTGAGATACACCATATTTGGTACTGAGTGTCATGACCTGCATGAAGAACATAAGTGACTAGTGGTAATATGGAAATCATGACTTGTTTTGTGCGACATGACTTGCATGCCACGCTCATGGCGTGCTCGCGGCCGTTTCGTTGGCTTGAGATACACGAAATTTGGTATTGAGTGACATGACTGTATAAAACGAACATAAGTGGCAGGTGCTAACATGAAAATCTTGGCGTGCATGTCATCTACAACGCCATTTACATGTCATGCTCATGGTGCGCTTGCGTCCAGTTCGCTAGCTTGATATACACCAAAGTTGGTATTGCGCGACGTGACTGTATGACGCAAGATAAATGGACAGGTCCTAACATGTAAAACATGACATGCAAATTATGTAAAGCATGATTTGCTCCTTCCTGGCTGCTTCGCATTACATCGATTCCCAGAGTGCGTGGGATCGGCCGGCTTTTTTAGTCTCCTTTTTAGTCTCCCTTTTTATACCTGTCACGACGCCAGCGAATCAGCACATCATTATCCGATTTCGAGGACCTCTCGCATATTATGCTCATCCCTGAGGCTCAGACACCTTCAATGATTGAACCAGGGGTAGTAAAACAAGGACAATGATTGAAGCACGTGAGACATACAGCGCGGTCACAATAATTCTAAGAATGTGCCAAAAGCACCGTTGCCAAAAAGAGACGTTTAAATGACGGTAAATTCAAGCCCCGAAACGCACAAACATAGCAATAAGTTTTCGTGTAAGATTAGACGGAACAGAGTCACTTCAATCGCGACTTTATGTTTAAGGTATGCAAAGCTATGTTCGTAAGAAAGATGACATCGAAGATGAAGTACTAGCTACCAATTAATTCTTTTCAGAGAGGGGAAGCTCTTTCAAAGAGCAAGGAAAAAAAAACATATTTATATACACTGCTTTGTAATTAGGATGTCCTTAGACGACACGTTCCTTATGAACGCGAAATGAAGACACCCGTGTTGTACAAAGCCATAGACCTGCCACAAAATGCAACAGAGTAGGCTGAACAATGAAGGCGCCACTGTTCCAGTGTTGTTAATCTTTGTTGAATTCTGGGACTCTCGGGTGTTAGGCCTTAATCTTATGCTTTCCAGCGCGTACTGGTTTTTTTAAACAAATAATATTCTAGCAGTAAGTCGGCACTGGAGTTGTATCCGCCGGGCTCTAACGATGTAATTTCGCTCACCTGGAGTTGAACAACAGAACAACGGGACCCCGCGAAAATCTCGAGTATTGTTCCGATACGAAAGGAAGCGGCCGAGTTGTCAATTCCGGAAAACCGAAATGATTCACGTCTTCTGTGCCAGAGGTGAAAATACAATACAAACTAGAAGTTCAGAAGCATTGCACACGATTGTGCATCGTGAAAAGCTGGAAAAGACACACTCACTACATAAAGGCGCCAAAGATTAAAATGAGTGGTCCGCGCGTTCTTCAAGGCCCCAATTAACTGCAGTATGTTCGCGTGTTGTCAGAAATGTACTGCTGTCGAAATTCCAGCGCGTATAATCAATTCGGCTCTGAAGTCCGCGCGAGCCACGAATTCGTTATGATTGAATTGTAAGCTTACCAGTAGATAAAGAGAGGTTTTCGTGTTTTCATCCAAATGAAAGCTGCCTGCAAGCACTCTTCCGTTTACGCTGCCCATGTATTTGTATTGCAAAAACAGAGGCCGAAAAGCCGCCGCGTGATTTTAAGCATGCTTATCAAGCAATGGAGTGCTGATATGCCTAAGGGAACCGAGAGGTTATGAAAATAGGGGGCCTTGAAATAAAGGTTATATCGGGGAGCCGCTGAAAAGCACGCAAAAGAACTAAGGGCGAGTTTCAGAAAATGGGTTCGCCACCCTATACTAGCTACAAAGAAAAGGGCGACAGAAAGACAAAAACATCAAGCGCACAACAAAATAACAGGGGTGCTCTTAACAGGAAAACTCACATCAGGAAACTTCAGAACCATTTCGAATAATCTCTGACGCGATGCCTGATTACGTCGATATTCAAGGATTGTCTGTTCGGAAAGTGGTCCCGATACCGTCGAGATTGATCAACACACGATCGCGAGCGCCGAAGGACGACAGCAGCAAAGAACATGATTGATCGCTTTCCTCGCTACTGCGGTGATCAAAATTAGCACCGTGTTCCAGGCAACGAATTTCGTAAAAGCTACATCAAGTCAGAGTCGGTAAAGTGCTGCTGTCTGGGATGGAAAGAGTCCAAATGGAGGAGAAATTTGAAGCAAGCAGTTCAGTCGATGGTGAAGATTGTCCCGGAAACTTGCTGTGTTACATAGAAAACTTGGAGCATTATTTCATACAGATGAACTTTTACAGCTGCATCTATTCTTGATAGTGAGGTGGGTTATTACATGTCCTTTTCATGAGCAGATGAACCAGTCTTATCGGCAAGTTCATTGCCCATTATGCGACAGTGACCTGGAAGCCACCGAAATCTGCAATATGAATACGCACTGTAATACTTAACGACCACTTGCAGCACGTACGACCAGACATGCTGTCTGGTTCAGTTCGTGTGATACTAAACATCGAGATTACAGATAGCTCAACCGGTCGGAGCAATCGATAGACATGCGGAAATCATACCTCAGAATTGTATTAACCGGAGCTAGTTGGTTCATAGCAAACATTCGTTGGAGCAGCGGAACTTGACACGAGGGACAAAGAGAAGACAGGCGCAGCGACGTCCGTGTCTGTCTTCCTTTTGTCTTTCATATCAAGTTCCGCTGCTCAAACAAATGTTGGAAACTATACGCCACCAATGCAGGCTGCACGACCATGCGTGTTACACAACTAGGATTTTGGACCGCGAACTTCCGAGAATGGCATGGCTATTAATTTCAGATGCTACGAAAGTACACGCTTTCGCGCTCAACACTGAATGCGGATAACTAAACAGCCAGGGCCGCTTCCCTCCCCTCCCCCCCCCCCCCCCGCCCTCCACCTTATCTCCCTTTACGCCAGCGTCCGAAAAGTTTTTAGATTGCGATGATGACGCCAAACGCGTTTCGTATTTCACGAAATTAATTAAGCACTGAATAAATAATGCCGACAACCGCTTCGGTTACACGACGAGTACAGTCCTTTGTGGGCAGTGTGTGCACGTGGACAGACGTTTCCAGTAGCAACGGGGAATTTGAGTGGTGAACCTCATTAGTGAGAAACCTCCCGTTAGTATAGATAGCTCTGTCCTCGCAATATTTCTGTGGTCTAACTGCCGCGTTATCGGACATGTTGTTTGAGGAGGCTACATTCACATTTCTTTGTCTCTGCGGAGTCAATTACGCTTTGAATCTGCAGTGTTATAGGATACCTGGTGCCTTTTGTTAATTTGTTTTTCTTTCTGGATCTTCCTTCTAGGGCCTTTCTCTCCCTTCCACACAGAGTTGCATATAGGCGAATACATCTACGCCATGAAACATCGCTACTTTTATATAAGGAGCTCTCCACTTCTCCCTCTCCCTACACAGGTAAGCTTAATTAAGCCGTGTTTAACTTGTGACGATCAGACCGAGAGAAACAAAAGAGCAGCTCTTGTTTGCGAATTTATAATCTTGCGACATAATATAGATGGCGCCGCGTTCACCAACCTACTTTAAGCAAGGACGATTCTTAAATACAGGCCGCTGTGCATTGTGCGTAGAATGGAACAAAGGTATAGCCAACTAACTGCGAAAAATACTTATGAACGAAAAAGTATACATCTAAAAGTGACACGGCCACAGTAAACTACACCAAATTAAGAACTGTTTTGTGGTAACCAGAACCATGTAATTGTGGTGTCCATCTCAGTAAAGTGATCATTTGGAACTATCAAATGGATGAAAATGGTAATGAGTCCATTAAAATATTTCAAGGAATGTTCTACCAAAATCTCTGAGAATATGCAGTGACTGCATAGTGACAGGGCTGTTAACACCGGAGCTGTTTAAGCGAGCCGTAATCTGGCTAACACGAACAAAAACTACGCGCCACGATGACGTCACAGCTTGCTACCTAGTAACCGGTTGCACTCTTGTAGCAACCGGTTGCACGGCTGTGCAGCTGCTTCGCTAGGCCATACACGGCTGAGCCACCAGCCCGCCTGCATGGACACTGCGCGCAACCACGCGGTCGCCCCAGGCGTGACGTCAGGACCGACTGCGCGTGCGCTCATTCGTTCTATATAAAGCCGGCGCGTGGAGGCGGCGCGCGGCGCCAGACGCAAACATGGGGAGACCGAAGAAAGTTCACATTGCCGATGAGGAAGCCACTTACCGGGAATCGCGGCGCGCTGCCAAGCGAGACTGCTGGACTCAGCTCGTTTAATGTAGTCCACAATGTAGCACGGCCGAAACTGTGACAGTCGACTGTACTGGCATCGACCGGAACTTGGCATCACTTGGTATCACATCGTATGGCCAGGACTAGTTCGGAAATAATCAGCTCCGCTGTGCCTTTTGCCTTGCGCCGCGCCATTACTGCAAGCTACGCCCAGGCCCTCCCCCCCCCAACCCCATTGATAAAAGAAGTGCTAAAGAAGAATATATATATCGTAATAATAATAATATAGGTGGGGTAAAAAAACAACAATATGATCATGAGGCGCGCCGTAGTGGAGGGTTTCGGAATAGTTGACCATCTGGTGTTCTTTAACGCGCATTGGCATCGCACAGTACACGGGGCACTAGCAC
>JALIZH010032992.1:7127500-7150000 GCA_030522465.1 Rhipicephalus appendiculatus
CCATTGGACGTGCACAATGCCTGCAATCTAAGAGGCGTAGAGTGCGTCCATCGGAAGGAAAAATTTCAAAATATTTTAGGAGCAGGGAGAGGGGGGGAGGGGAGTCTACGAAATCGTCAAGGTCTGCTCCACCACTGAATTGCCAATTAGGAATATAATTTGTGGGGATCTCGGATATCAACTCTCGCCCTCTCCCACAGCGGCGGTGATAAGCAGCTACGGGCGCCACTGCTCATGTGCCTTCATGTGCGAATGCTTCATAAGCCAGCACAGCGAACGGCCCGGGGGGGAGTTGCCGGCGAACTGTCGTGAGGTTTGCGTGTGTGCGTGCGTGTGGTCCACCGGGGCCAGGGTTAGCGCGACAGGCACGGAAGTGGTGTGCGTAATCTGTGGGGAAGTTTGTTCTTATGTATTGCCTTTTCGACGTAATATTTTAAAGCGGTCTTGTAACTAATAAATTGTTTTTGAGTTATGCCGACGTCGATGAGCGGCCCTTTTCTTGGAGTAGACACCGAACCCCACCACTTATAAGGCATCATTATCCTGCACGCCACAAATAATTGATATCAACAATCAGTGAGCGAATATTCGCCAGTGAGAAAAAAACCGCCAGGCCTGCGCAGAACGCGCAGCACAGCCACAGCGAAAGCTGGGAGAGCGGCCTCGGAGGGAAAACGTGGGGTACATCGGTGCACGCTATGTTGCAATTATACCGGACTCTGTTTCTGGGGTATCTGCGGTATAGTCTCCCAGTACTGACGAACACCTGCAAAAGCAACTTGCGTATATTAGAAAGTGCTCAAGGTTTGGCACTTAGAGCACACATCAGACATCTTGCTCGCGCCCCTGCCCACCACCTAGCCTCGCTTCCACTAGACCGGCCCGGTACCTCCTTTAGCAAGAGAATTTCGGCTTACCAAGGGTGCCTTCCAACAGCCTACACGCCTCCTGAAAGAATCCTGACACCCCCTTGGTGCCTGGAACAGCCCAAACTTCGTTTGACAGTGCCAGGAATTCGCAGGAAGGCGGAGCTGTCATCACCAGCTTTAAAGCAGCTGTCTCTGCTGATGCTACACGAGGAATACGCAGAACACATTAAACTCTACACAGATGGATCGACAACCGTTAGGGGATCCACAGGAGCTGTCATTTTCCCAGCAAAAGCCGAAACATACAGCTTTACAACGTCTCATAGGACCACGTCGACTGCTGTGGAGCTTGCGGCACTCCGTAGCGCACTTCGAAGGATTGAACTCGAGTCACCACAAAAATGGGGTATATTTACAGACTCGAAGTCAGCCCTACAGTGCCTATCATCAGCTCTACGTCGTGGTGCGCAAGACCAACTTGTACTGGAAACCAGAAAAACCTACCAGATCTTAAAAGAGAAAGGGCATGACATTACTTTTCAGTGGCTTCCAGGCCACTGTGGCATTGACGGTAACGAACATGCCGATAATTCTGCAAGGAATGCTTATGAAAGTGGCGTGAAAGAAGCCATTCCACTATCAAGAACTGATGCAGCATCCAAGATTCGCGCGCTCGTATCCAAGATTCGCGCCCTCGTCTGGCACAAAAGCGACGTAAGGCCATCAAGAATGCCTCAGATGTCATGCTGGACACAAGTTCTAGGTGGATCGCTCTTGAAGCTGCACACGTGAACAGAGCGATGTAGTTTTTCGTCTCTCCTAACGGTGTCTTCACGAAGAGAGGTCCCACGAAATCTACTCCAACCACTTCAAATGCGTGTGCTGGTGTCACCCGATGCTTTCCGAGAGGAGCTATGGGAGCGTGTCCTGGTGCAACGGTATAACGTTTGCACAGGTAACATTCCCTTGTCACTTTCTTGACCAGGCTCCGTGCTTTGCACACCAAGAAGCGCTCTCGTAACTGAGTCAGGGTATCCCGCACACCTCCGTGTAGCACTTCGCAGTGGGCTTGGATTACAAGTAGCCTTGAAAAGTGATGATCGCTTGTCAGTATAATCGGGTGCTTGACACCTTCAGGAGATTCCATCCGCATCAAGCGCCCACCAACCCGAAGTATCCGATCTTCGTCCTGGAATGGGTTGAGACCTGCGATGGGTGATGTTAGGTCGACAGAACGCTCTTCTGCGATAGCTTTGATTTCTGCGCTGAAAAATGCGTCTTGTACGTGTCGGATCCAGTACTGCTCCGCCCTCGATAGCTCCTCGACCGTGAGAGGACCAGTTGGTTTATCGCTCCCATGATGCCTGCAGCAATGGAAGAACCTCTGCACCCATGCTGTAACTCTCAGAAGCTTGTCGAGTCTGCTGCAACGCTCCACTGCAAGTAGCGGAAGCGAGGCTTGAGTGGTGAGGGATACTTGAACGGTGACTCTTTCACAATAGACGAGTTCGTCGTTATCCGCTGTTTGTGCTGGTTGTGGTGCCCACATATGTTCCGGTTCCTGAAGCCATCGAGGCCCATGCCACCACAATGTGCTCGTAGCTACCTGGTCGACAGATACGCCTCGGGTCACCAGGTCTGCAGGATTGTCATTTCCCGGGCAATACTTCCAAGCGGAAGGCTCGGTTCGCTCTTGTATCTCAGTGACTCTGTTGCGAACGAACTGTTTCCACTTCTGTGCATCGCCCTTAAGCCACGATAGCGTTATTGTCGAATCCGTCCACATTGTGTAGCGTAGCTGGAAGCCCGGAAGTGCGCTGGATATGAAGCTCATCAATCTTGCTCCAATCAATGCTCCTAGAAGTTCTAGACGAGGCAAAGTTACCGTCTTGATGGGCGCAACACGTGACTTTGCCATTAGTAAGTGGGGTCGTCTTGCTCTGTCAGCCACGATATAGATCACTGCGCCGTATGCTAACGGACTTGCATCGCTAAAAACGTGCACTTCTAGTTCGTGGGGCAGCTTCCGTGGGGTGTCATTCACGAACAGCTTTGCGCACCGCATCGGAATGGCTGACAGTGCCGCTTGTGATCACTGTGGTCGCGAGGAAACCATTGCGCACGTGTTGTGTCATTGCCCGCACTACAGCTCCCAGAGAGAACAGCTCTCAGCAGCCTTAGCACGTCTCGATGACCAGCCGCTTTCCGAACAATCAATTTTGGAGTGCCGGAACGTTCCAGCTTCCAACCGGAAGGCGACAAAGGCGTTGCTGAAGTTTTTGCGGTCAACAGGACTCGCTAAACGGCTATGACACTCCTGTGCTCGAGTGTGTGTGTGCGTGCGGTTTATTTTTTTTTCTAGCTCTTTTCTATCTCTTTCTTTCCTTCCTTATCTTTCTATTCCCCCCTTACCCCTTCCCCAGTGCAGGGTAGCAAACCGAAAATTTTGTTCAGGTTAACCTCCCTGCCTTTCACTTAACCTCTCTCTCTCTCTCTTGGGGCAACTACTACAAGCCCACTTGCATGGTACCCACTACGCCATAAATCATAATTTTTGTGTAGTGGGGAAGCGTCTACTATGCAATTATTCGTCATACTTCGGAAAAGCGCGGTGCCCGCTACGCTCTTGTAACGAATTATGTGCACTTTGTTGTGCTGTGGCTGACGACGATGAAGAATTATGCCTCAGGCTTTTGTAATAGGTTGGAGCATTGAACGACCCACTCGTTACGCAATTCGCATTGTGTGACGCCTGGTTCTTACTTTACTGCTCTAAAACGCTTTACAACACACGTTAACGCGATTCCTTACCCGATATGAAGCCTGCGTAGGGTCAGTTTGCACCGCAGTTTCAAGCAGTGGCTAGCTCAGTGGTAGAGTGCTGGGCTGCCACGCAGAGGACCCGGGTTCGATTCCCATTCTGTCATGGTGTTTTTTATTCATTTAGTTTTTTTCTTATTTCGTGCGATATTGGTGACGGACACCGGCGGCGGCGGCGGCGGCGGCGGCGAACTACGGCGCAGAAACGACCCTTGTTGTGATCTCATAACAGCTTTCGCTGTAAAATATCTGCTCTAGCTCCCAATCTCTGACCAAACCCCTATAATTAAAGGAAACAAACTCAAAGTTACAAAACGCTGATGCCTGTGTTAACGGCAACATTGTAGTTTGCTTGCAACGATACGGCCCACCTTGAACACGTTCTCTCTCCTGCTCTCGTTTACAGCAGTACGTGTACTGCAAGCCTCCACTTTGTGAGTAGGCGTGCACAAAACACCTTTCACTGGTGGCTATTCTTAATCGGGCTTTCAATTGAGGTACCGCGAAAATGACGGCATGCACTGTCAAGGTCTTTTTCCTTCGCTCTCAATAAATAAATATACTTTCTCCTCAATTTATCTTGGTTTTTCCGTCGGAAGAAGAGCAAACGCGTCAGTTCTGATTGGTGCAGGATGCTTTTTTTTTTATTTGGCGGAAACACGCTACTTCGAAAGCAAAGACGCAAAAAAAATTAATAAAAATAAAAAGACGTAGGAAAACGAGGCCTACATATTCCAGAGAGGAATTCGCGGGAAATGGCGCGCACGTGAAACTCATTAAGACCCATACTGTCGCTCGAAGGTGTGCTAAATATTTAACGTCAGAAATATGACATCTCCTGTCGCGAATGAAAGTCATTCGAGGAGTAAGAACATAACCTAGCTGCCAAAACACTTTTTCATGAAGTATACGAGACTCTATTGCCGCGCTCAAGTGTCGTGTCTGTACCGACCTTCTTACAATCCTGCAATCTTTTTTCCTGAAATCACGTCGCAGCCAAACCACTCTGGCCTGCGTACGCAAATGCTATAATATTCATTATGACAAAATCCGTCATAAAGACACTTCTGTCTCGATTCTAACTTTAACGCAAAGAGCAGCTCGAACAAGCAAGTACTCGTACCAACACTGGAGAAGACGCCATAGAACACCCATCGCCAAGGAGGACAAGGAAGAGAACAACCGCGATTGACACGCCTCCCTTTGAACGCTTCCTTCTTTTGCTTTCAATAAAGTTGTTTCCATCCATCCATTCCTTCTTTCGCTTTGTCTTCTTATTACTCCTCGAGGAGCCATACTGCGCCATACGCCGACCACGAAAGAAGTTTTCCAGAGGAAGTAGGGAAGGACAAGATGAACCCTGAGGGAATTAAAACAAAAGAAATAGGGAAGAGGAAACCATTGTGAGAGAAATAATGGTGGATAGAGTGGGAAAGAGTTCATTAACACATCGGGATATATTGGGATAGAGGCCGGCTGAGGGCGGCAGCAAGGCGGGGAGAGGCTTAAACTTGTAGGAGCTCGTATGGACCTTTTCAACGGAGACAGGGAGCACCTTCTTTCTGGCATGTTGGATGGGAGTGCGAAAGCTGACGATAGCTGACATTGCTGCCTGGGCAATGCCTTTTTTGGCAGTCAGGCATATTGACAACAGCCCAGAGAAGATTTTGGAAGTACCCACAGCTTTTGTTGGAAAGATGTATAGGCTGCGAGCTCACGCTTTCGCAGCTACTTCTGTCGCTGGACCAAAACAAAAGCTTCAAGGTCCCTGCGGAAACGTATGAAGAGATGCAGCCGGGAGTAACAGGGGCATGTTTAGAACTTGTTTAGGAAGGGCAGCGCATAGACGCAATGACGAAGAAACTCAGTAGACGCCACAGGGGCCAGTCGGGGGTAAGTTGGCAGCGTCAAAGTGAAATGAAAAAAAACCTAGCGAAGAGCGCGCGCAAAAGGCCATCGAGGTTCATGTAGCCGACAAAATTCGTTTTAGCACATGTGCTAGCGGTTCTGGCGGATGGATTCGTCATCAGCAAAGAAAAAAAACGAATTGCGAAGCAGTTTTTCTGTGCTTCGCTATGCACGTAGCGAGGATGATGGGATGGCATATTGAGGCGAAAGCATAGGTCGGCAAAACTTGTGCAGCTCACTCAGACTCACTCTTGAAATATATTTTGCGCTTAGGACTCACTCGGACTCAGACTCATCAAAATTTTCCTGAGCCGGACTCACTCGGGTTCACACCCACGAAAATTTTCTTCAACTGGACTCACTCAGACTCAAACTCACCAAAACATTACTCACCCGGACTGAGACTCAGACTCACAACTCGATCTGAGTCTGAGTGAGTCCGAGTAAGTCGACTCATGAGTCCGTTAGCCTAGAATTAGCTTTTTCGACCATGGTGTCAATGCGCTTTAACGCAAATATTTCACGTAATCGGTGCTCTGCTTGGCGCCTTTAATATAGTACGCTCGAATACGAGTTATCAGTGCTCGCAAACCAGTGAGGTCATTTTTATTGAAAGAGATGACAACGTAAGATATATTTATCAAGAACGTCCCTGGAAGAGCTATCGGGGGGGGGGGGGGGGGGAGGGGGGGGGTCAAGGCACCCTCCTACGTAATTCACGCCTCTGATCAAAAAATATTGAAATGGTGTGCGAACGATACTGCTTTGGAATAAGTGGGAGTAGACGAAAGTATAAACGTGAATCCAGGCAAGGCTTATGTAATGCAGAAGATGAGGGAATGGGACCATAGGTCGGCAAAAAAAAGTGGAACTCACTCAGACTCACTCAAGAAATATATCTTGCGCTTTGGTCTCACTCGGACTCAGACTCATCAAAATTTTCCTGAGCCAGACTCACTCGGACTCACACTCACGAAAATTTTCTTCAGCCGGACTCACTCGGACTCAGGCTCACCAGAATATTACTCACCCGGACTCACTCAGACTCACGGCTTGATCTGAGTCTCAGTGAGTCCGATTGAGTCGACTCATGAGTGACTTCGCCGACCTATGGGCGAAAGCCTTTAATGTCTCATGCTCACGTCCGTCCGTCCGTCCGTCCGTCCGTCCATCCATCCGTGCCCTGGCATGATGCCAGGTGGCCGCCGCGGTGCGCCAGCTTTGCTTGCGTAGCTTCGCTGTGCCCAGCGTGTGCAATCATGCAAGAAGAGAGACGAACGCATCGCGTTCCATTCTGACTGACTCCGTCTCAATGGGCACAGGCGTTTGCCGAAAAAACACTTTGGAATTTAAAAAGTGTCCTTCATTTTTTTTCAAAGTTCCGTTTTCTGAGAGAACGGCGAAGAACTGCGCAAATAACCAACCTCCGTATCCGGCAAGCTTACTCCGACGATGGTTGTAGGTGCTCGGTACTTCACTAACAAGTAATACGTCCCTGTGCTAAAATTTGTTGCACTCTTGGAACGACATTTTTTTTTTCAATCCGAAGGATAACGCAGCTGGAATTAATCGGTATCGATTTATGGGGACGTCGCGAAGCGAGCGATTAGCGTCATCGTAGTGGGGGGGCAGGGGGGGGTGGGGGGGGGGGCTCCGGATAATCTCGACCAACTGGGGTTCCGCAATCGCAGAGTACGCGTTCACCTAGCAATGCACCTCCATTGAAATGCGACTGTCGCATTTGTGGCCGAACCCGCGTCTTTCGGGTCACCAACCAAGCACCGTAACCACTGTTCCACCGCGGCGGACAAAATCGGAATCTTGGAAGTGTTGAGTCCAGCGTGCTTGCTGTTTGGCGTTAAGGTAAAAAGATGCTTGCAATATGAGGTCATGTAGCAGCCTTGAGCCATGCTCCTCAGATGTTGTGCGTTGAATTTTCTTGATTTGTGGGCACGTGGTACGTGATTTAACCTGGCTGATGTCTCATCGTAGGGTTCAGGGACCTAGGGAAAGGCCAATTTACACCTAACTATAACAATACACTGTTGTAGCAGCAGGTACGCAAAGTTTGCGGACACCATAATTCATTTCACCTATGCGGATCAGCTTACACACACGGACGAACAGACAAATAAATAGGGCTCTGTACATTGCAAAAAACGGTAAACAAGTTTTAGGGGTGAAGCTCCTTAGGGTGCGGGTCTGTCCCTCCTTTGTAGTATGTAGTAGTAGTAGTAGTAGTAGTAGTAGTAGTAGTAGTAGTACGTAGCCACGTATAGTGGGATGTACCCACTCCACGTGATAAAGATGACGATGACGCCTGATGACCATGAAGAATAAGCGCGTTCCAGTATAGTGGAATGTACCCACTACACGTGATAACGATGACGATGACGCTGATGAGGAAAACAAAATCAGGGGAACCCCCTTCTTGTGGTCCGTAAAATAATAAAACATTGTGTATATACTTTATCAATATGTAAATAATGAAACATTGTGTATATACTGTATGTATAATCACACCACACCCCCGCTTCGTGTGTCAGGTCTTTGTATGATGATCGAGTGGGCAAAATTTACGAGGATTGACGGTTTACCAGATTACCTCCGGAGCTTCGCCCGCTCATCATCATTCACTTCGTGGATATGGCGTGATTTTTCTGCTATCGTTTTTTCATCAGTTAGTAGTCATTGTTTCCCTCCGCCTCTTCATGCACATGAAAACCTGTTATTTCACTCGGTGTACGATCACAGCCTCATCCTTTGGATATGAACATAACCGCCACACTAAGTTGCCGCAAAATGCTGACGCGTCACCGTGATGATCTAGGCGATCAACATTTGATAAACGATGCTCACTGGCAATTAATGAGTGCGTTAGCCCACATACCGACAAAACACTGCCACGAAGTTTGTTTGTCTGGCTTGCTGATTGGCACGGCGTGTGATAGTGCAGCAGCAGTTACCCAGCAATGGATGAGAACGGCTGATAAGGCATTTGCACTTCGCTAATAAGCCAGAAGTGTAGGAGCGTGGCTATTGGAGATCAGAGGCTCAGGAAAAACACTTTACGACCATACTGCGATTTCCTGTGCATCCGAATTCGTGCCGGATGTTTATACGAATAGCGCAACGACATTTATTTCATCGTCGATCTTGCCCATTCGCGACAAAAAAATGAGATACTGAGCAGCAGGTGCTCTCACATTCGACAAAACACAACGCGTTTTGACATCGCACTCTAGAAAACAGTATTCCCAACAGCAGCAATCCACACACGGATCTACCTACAGTCGCCATATTTGCCAGTGTGGCCTAACTGCGCAGCACCCTTGGAATTAGTTTTAGGTGCGAATAAGCACACACCTCCTTGTTTACTCTCGCATGGGAACACGCTTACACTCGTACGCCCACACCACAGAACGCACGTATGCGCATGCCATTCATATGCGTAATATGCTGTGGTCTCCACGGAAGTCGGCCAGTACACAGAACAGACGAACACGACACCTTCGTCATCGAGAGCGTCCCTGCAACGCGCTACTTGGTGCATCGTTGACAATGAGTAATTAGGGGTAAGTAGCGGCGGTCGATAACAAAGGAGTCCTTGCGATACTCATGGAGTCTTCCGTTATACAACGCTTGACAATGCACGAAAAGACGGCCACAAAAGAAAGGCGATACGTCGTCCTGTGTTTATCGCCTTTCTTTTGTGACCGTCTTTCCGCGCATTTTCAAACGCTGAATCCGAACCAACTCGCCCAACTTTCAATCGCGTCTCTATTATAGTTCCCGCACTACAGCGTTTAAGCTGTTGGTCAAGCAAGTAAGGAAAGACGAGATGTGTTCGTGATACTCACTTCTATTGTGTACGCGTCCTTCAAGGCTAGGTTAAAACAAAAAAGATGATAGAGAGGTGGGAGAGAGAGAGACGCACTAACGTCTTTCCAGCCTTACGCGACGAGACTACCGGTTCGATCACCAGAGTGGCAGGGGTTGTGGCCTTCGCGTATGCAATATTTCTGTCAATAAAACTGATATCACGGAATACCGCGAAATCCCGAAATTCGCCGTTCACCATCTCAATCCTCTAACTCAATGACTGCTTCCTCAAACCGCAATATGAAAGTTGAATGCGACGTTACAGAGAATGTCGGCTTGCTTTGTAGTTCGCGTGTAACAGATAGTTACCGATTACAGCAGTATGTGGTACCGGGAGTGAGATTGCGTTTGAACGCTATCAATGTCTAAATTATTTATCAAGGAAATACGACAGCGGAATCTCAAAAGGGCTTACAAACACGTGATTTGTAACATTTTCCCTCCAGTTACCCTCGTTTCTTGTTAGTGTATCTTCCGAATCTATTTTGACGACAAACTCCCGAAGTAAAATACAATTCACAACAAAACATATTGTATTCTAGTTTGTCTGTTAACAACCGAACGAAAGGCATGAAGGCATGTAGAAGATAAATACACTCGATAGCTTGGAAAGTTAGGCGAAGCTCTCAGAGCTAACCAGCAGCCACCACCAGAGACGCGATTGCTTCATCGGAACCAGTATCTCTCGCAAGTTCATGCGGGAAGGCTATACTATGAACCTACGCTCGGTAAGCAGCGACTCCCATCCCTCCTCCCCCCTCCCCCCTCATCTCTTCATTCGTAAATCTACACAACTTACAGAAACCCCGCTTGGTATAGAGTACAAGAAGGAAGAGACTAGTTCACAGGGGCGCATAAGTAACGAGCTTATATTAGGGCGTGTACAAAGGACTGGAAGCCAAAGCGACGGGGCTTGAGGTGTCTCTCGCTCGTTCGTCCATGAATTATGCAAGTGGCGGCAGTGCGTACGCGTTACGCGAACCGTCGGTGGATTAATTAACTCGTGGGCGTACGAAGCGTGGCTTTGACCGAGGCGGCACCGTTTCATGCTGAGATGAAATGCACCGCTCGTGGGGCTCTGTCATCTCGCATTGATACAACGAGTACGAACATACCGGAGAAGGGAGTGCGTGAGCGAAGGAATGCGCAGTTATAAGCACGTGTAGTAATGCACTTTCGGAGCCTTTTTAAAGATACTGAAGAATAACAAAGCATATGGCTGTTGAATCTTAGGCCAGACGCTTCCCTGAAAGAGCGAGAAGTGTAGTGAAAAAAATGAGCGTCTCATATTTAAACAATTTGGTGAAATAACTAATGCGCTTCAATGACATGGGATTGGTGTTAAATGCTCATTCGTGATGAGGAGCAATTGAGACGCTTTTTTTTTATCACACGCCTGATCATACTAGCGACCTGTCTCGACAGAGTAACGTGAATAATTTCCAATGTTATTGCGAGGCCACAGTGTGGGATATTTTCGGAGAAAGACAATAGAGGCACAAGTTTATTTTGGTAAACAAGTGCAGTGTGCTTGAGGGGAAAGAATTAAAGATACATAAACACATCGCTGCATTACAGACCACGTTTGCTTCAAATGTGATTGGCGCGAGCAAAACTACTACGAGCGAAGTCGTGTGTTCATCACCACGCTTATTTAGTAGGCGAAAGCTAGCCTAACTTCGTACCGAAATTATATGACTTTTGTGCATTCGTAAGATAGGAGTGAATATAAAAATAAAGAAACAAGACAGGTTGTTTCGATGGGTAAGCTTACAAAGGTCTTGGCTTCGATTTTAAAAAATCTGGTTATGTATTATTTCACTTTTTTTCTACAGAAAACGAAAAAAAAAATCTTATCGCAGTGACCACTTTAACTTTTCCGTTGGGCTATAGGGAGCACCCACACTGATCTCTGTCTCATCCAGGGTGTAAGATATATATCCTTTATATCTTGCACCGCCGTCTCGTCTAGGTATCTAGTAGCGCGATTTTGCTTTTGTTCCGTGCATTAACCGAGTTGTGACAGGCGTTCCATTCACGAATGGCTATAAAAGCCTCTTCACTTCGCCCCCCCATTAAAATGCTAGCTGATTGATTTCCCATCACTCCGACTCTTGAAAAAAAACCTTGGTATGCAACATAAGATCTGTCCCGGAAACATAATGCACCATACAAGACATTCAATAAAGACGTTTATCCTGTTACTTTCTTCAATTTATTTTTCTTTTCATGTGTTTATGTTCTTGCTTCTGAGAGCGCTCACATTACAAACCATAACCGAGATTCGGTTCGTTCCACGGGCTTGTCTGAAACATGAGTGAACAAAGTTAAATTAAAGTGTTCGAGTTCGTGTTTTACTGGTGTAAGGATACACAGAATGCGTGGAAGAAGGACAATGAGATTGATGGAACTGGATGCCCTGTTTGCCCAACTTTCTTCCGTTTTCCGCTTCTATTAGTCGATGGCTCGCGACACTGAAGCCCTCCCGGCAAAATGAGACCCACGGATACTATCTATATAACACTGGCCACGCTCACTCGTTGGCCTTTCGATGCACGTGTACGTCGGCAGCATTTCCCGGGAGGAGTTGGCTATCGAGTGTGCCGCCTTGACGTCTTGAGTCCCGGCGCGCTAATATGTACCCGTTTCTTTTTTGGTTTGCAACTTGGCTGCACAGCTTCTAGATGAAGGAGTACGACACTCTCGCATCTGGTGGCAACGTTGTTTGTGTCGCAACTGTTCGAGCCACTTGTTGCAACAGGAAGCAATAGCGTATCACGGTGACGTACACAATATATCGTGATGAGGAAAGGCTAACAAACACGTTTTTTTTCTTCCTGTTGCAACAAGAGAAAGAAAGAAAAGAAAGAAAGAAAGAAAGAAAGAAAGAAAGAAAGAAAGGAATAAAGAAAGAAAGAAAGAAAGAAAGAAAGAAAGAAAGGAATAAAGAAAGAAAGAAAGAAAGAAAGAAAGAAAGAAAGAAAGAAAGAAAGAAAGAAAGAAAGAAAGAAAGAAAGAAAGAAAGAAAGAAAGAAAGAAAGAAAGAAAGAAAGAAAGAAAGAAAGAAAGAAAGAAAGAAAGAAAGAAAGAAAGAAAGAAAGAAAGAAAGAAAGAAAGAAGCTGCGTAGTTTGACATATTCGAATGCGTGAAATAATAATATCTGGGGTTTAACGTCCCAAAACCACGATATGATTATGAGAGACGCCGTAGTGGAGGGCTCCGGAAATTTTGACCACCTGGGGTTCTTTAACGTGCACCTAAATCTAAGTACGCGGGCCTCAGACATTTTCGCCTCCATCGAAGATGCAGCCGCCGCGGCCGGGATGAATGCTTGAAAGATGTCACCGCAACATTTCAGTAACAAATTTTTGCATATTCATTTTCAGCGTGCCGTGACAATCACTTTCAAATATCTTAAGCTTCAAAGCTATCTACTATCAATAAAAGATGGTGCAGTGATAGGACCTAGTATCAGTGTATTCAGTCATCGTTAACCCTAACAGTTATCTCTGATTTAGGGCACCGCATAATCCCTATTGTACTCCTAGCCCGAGTTAATACTCGTCTTCCTACTGAAGTTAAAAAATCGCAAGAAGAATGCCGACACACTGTGTTTTATATGGAGACATATCAAGGCACACAGACAATATTTTTGTTTTAAGTGTAGACCTGAGGTGAGCTATTTCCAGTTAAAATTGGTCACTCAGTTTGAATGGTGTCGTTTTCGTAATGGGAAAAGTTTCCAAGATCTTCCAAAAGTGTCTTCTATTTTGAGTAAAGGCTGAGCTCTCTTGATAATGTATAAAAAGATAATATTGATATCTAATCAATCTCACATTTTCGTCCATTTCTCTGTGAACCGCTTCGTTAACGGTCACTCATTGTGCTTCATACAGTAAACACTAGGTACCAGTTTACGTATGCCTTCATCACCTACAACGCAGCGCCAACATATTTTCCCAAGTATCAGAGAAAACATTCACCCCGCTGTGCTTCGCGGATACTGATGAAACAACGAAGCTGGTGGCCTTCCCTTCGTAAGGCTATAGCATTTCTATGTTTTGCAGGTTTTTCATATATGTTGTATCGCTGCTCTTTATTAAAGACCTTGTTAAGCTTTGAGGTGGTAGTATAGTTTTACTGTATCTTGACCATACCACTCTTATACAGAGGTTTACAAATGAAGCCTTCGCTTAAGATGCACGTCAATGACAACGTCATCAGGAATGTTTCTGGGAAGGCAATCCACAGTTGCCTGAACGTCAATCTGCACATTGACCACTTGTCTTCGAATCCCATACTGGCTACTGCCGTGCGTTAGGCCCGTTCTCGAACGCATCAGTTCTTGCTGATGCTCACAACAGGCGTCTCATTCATTGGGAGAAAGAGGAAGCTTGACCATTCTGAAAGCGCAAATGTCGCAGAAACTAGATGAGACAACCACGTTGTGTGCGAACGAAAGCAAGGCTCTTAATTTTTTTATTCTGTTAAGTGCGGAGCCCGTTTAGGCAGCCGGGCTGTCGTATGCTATCGTCGTCTCTTGGTGTAACGCAGGTAAAACCACGAATAGCATAGCCATCTGAGCGCGCGCTCGCGCCAGGGAGAAGCCTCCTCCTTCCTCTTGTTATTCGAGCACCTTGATGATGATAAGTGAGCGCTCGCACAAAGAAGTCTTCTTCCTGTAGTTCTTCGAGTGCCTTGATGATGATAAGTGCGGAGAACTAAACCGCGTACAAAAATAGAAAGAAAGAGGAAGCAAGCGGGAAATAGGAAGAGAGAGAAAGGGAAAAGTAGAAAGAGCAAGAAAGAGAAAGGAATAAATAATGAGTGAGCAAGAAATAAATAGAAATAAAGAGCGACAAAAAGAGACAGAAAAAACAACAAAAAAGAAAAAGAAGAGAGTCAAGAAAACTGCGCGAAAAACATGGACAAATTTTTCGCGCAGTTTTCTTGATAACAAAATACCAACTCGCCCAACAGTCCCGTCCTTCAAAGAAGGAGAGGAGGAAAGAAAAAAATCACAGCATATCCACGAAGTGAATGATGGTGAGTGAGTGGGCGAAGCTCGGAGGGATCATTCGGGTAACCGTGAATCCCCCCCCGTACATTGCCCACTCGATCATGCAAAGATGTGACAACACGTGTCACTTCTTTGCATGATCCTGGGCACGATCCTGGGTGTTCGATCGTGAGCTGGGCACGAGCGTCGCCGACTTGTGTTCCGGGTGCTCCCAGCCTCAGCGACAACGCCAGTTCACGTTCCACGACAGAGGAAGACGATGCCACCTACTCAGACGCCGAAGTCCACACCAGTGCTCGACACAACGCCTCGCCTCCGCATGCATCGCCACAGAACGCTGCTGTGAGTTGTGAAAGCCACGCATCCTTGGCTATGGGTTGTGCCGCCGTGAGTACCGGAGCCGCCGCATGCTCCGCAGATACCGGCTGCCCTGGTTTCGCGACTCCGAGCGAAAGAGAAAGCGCGCCAAGAGCGAGCCCCTTTTCTTATTATAACAGCGCCATCTATCATCTTTAATCATCAACGTATACGAAAAACCACTAACGCCATCTAGGGATATTATTTCCAAGGACATATACACACAACGCCATCTATTGAGCAATTCATAAACTAGAGGCGGCTACATACCTATGTACGGAGGAGGGAACGACCCACACCCTGAGGAGCTTCGCCCCTAAAAGAAAATCCAAGAGAAACAGAGAAGGCTGCGCAGCTCCACACTTCCTTCAGGCATGGCAGCCCTAGTGCGAAAACTGCCTGAGTTTTTTTTTTTTTTGTTACTACTGCACGCGCCTTTCGGTGCCCGCAGTCTTCTTCTTCCTCTTGTTGTCTCCTATGAGTTTCAACAGCTTTCGGCCCGCAACAGCACTTTTCTTCTTCCTTTTAGTAGACCAGCGGTGAGGAGTCGGATTTACCAAATCTCCGTGGCACATACCCAAAAAATGATCCACGTGATCAGCGTTACGCCACCATCGGACACGAATGACTAGACTAAAAGCAGCTTCGCTGTTAAATGTCAGATCAGACAGGCGCCTAACGTACCGAGAATAGCCGGAGCTTTCTATCAATATGATCTGCAATTACAATCTGTGTGCATTTTCGCGCAAGACATGCGATAGCGCATTTGACGCTCGCTTATATTACGGGACCCCAGAAAACGTTACAGGAGGTCTGCACACAGAACACAGGTGGTCAAAGCAGTTTAACACATGTGCGCAAAACACGTTACATATCTGGTTAAGGGCACGAGTGGCAACGAAACGTTCTCGGCTCGCATATATTAGACCAGTTGGCGAGTAGATATCGGTTGCACATGGTGGAACGATTGATTGGTTAGCGGAGGTTAACGTCCCAAAGTGACTCCAGGCTATGAGAGTCGTCGTATATAGAGGGCTCTGGATAATTTAGACCATCCGGTATTCTTTAACGTCCACTGACATCGCACAGTACACGGGCCTCTACCCTTATGCCTCGATCGAAACGTGACCGCCGTGGCTGGGATTGATCCTGCGTTTTTTGGATCAGCGGCCGAGCACCGCAACCATTTAGCCACCGTGGGCGGGCCAGCCGTATTGTGCCTGCAGCTCGCTCTTTGTAACACGTCTTTGTCCAGGACGACAATGCTAAAACGGCCCCGATATGTCGGTTCTGTCCCTTACCTTCAGCGTTGCAATGCAGTCTCTGACGTGTTCCACGGTGCCCTCCCACGACGGTGCACGAGTCCTCGAGCACACGCCATGGGGCTGGTTATTCGCACGGAAGCTGCAGCCGGTGGTGACATCATTTCACGCGGTACGGCCCCAGCTGTCGGCTTATCAGCTTTGCGGCAGCACGGCCACTGTCGTCGTGATTCGAGTATAGTGGCTCTCCGGCTTGTGTCATAGCAACAGCCTGCGGCGCTGTGCATCACATGTTGAGTCACGAGGCTACATGAACCCTTGAGATTATCCTGTTTTTCGATGGGTGTGTTTTAGGGGCGAAGCTCCTTAGGGCGTAGGCTAGTCCGGCGTCGTCCTGCGTTGTCGTCGTCGTCGTAGTAGTAGTAGCCACCCCTGTGCGATGACGATGACGCTGCCATCACGGCACAGCACATGGAATGTACCCACTATGCGTCATAACGATGACACTGATGACGATGACGATCGCGATGCCATACAACACATGGCATCGCGATATGGTCTCACATGCCTATCGTTTGACCACATGCAACCAACCACCATTCGAGGAACCTGCATCGATCTCGTCTTTGCAAACTTTCCACTACGACCCATCCAGGAACCGCTCTCCCTCCACTTCACCGACCATAAAGCCGTCATAATGAAGGGGGGAACGGAAGCCACGACTTATGTAAACGCTAACCACCACCGCTCACGACCAACAAAGAAAACACGGCTCCAGTACGAAAACGGAAATTCACGATTCAAAGATAAATAAAATTTCCTTAATATATACACTCAGTGTTTGTCACATCTTTGATGATGTACCGGGGCAAGATTCCCAAAAGATTCACGGTTTTTACCGATGAACCTCCGGAGCTTCGCCCACTCATCATCATTCACTCTGTGGATATGCGTGGATTTTTTTTTTTTGTAGTTACTCGGATAGAGCGCGGTGCGTCCGTATATGATCCGATACATGTGTACACATGGAATCACACTTATCTAGAGCGCCCAGCCAGCCGCTTCAGCTCCCGTTTTCTACAGAAATATGCAAAGACCGACGCCGTAATGATACCTTACATAGTCATACTGCATGCTAGGTCCTTGTGCTAGAATTCAAGCATATGCGGAAGATTGTAGCTTGCGTGAGGTAGCAGCTGCAGACAACAGCGCCCACAGCCACGCGCTCCGCCACTCTAGACAACTGTGATTCCGTCTGTACGTCCATACGTGCCACCCGAATGCGTGAATTCCTCTGTGTCTTCAAAATTATGTGTATCCGTCTAAGACCGTTCATTCTGTCCGTGTATGTTGAACGGTGTGTAACTTTGTAGCTTTGTTACTATAGCATATATTACGCTGAGATACTCGCTCTTGGGCTAGTTCATGCTTGCTAATAATCATGATGTAGCGCAGACACATAACAGAGACGTGTAAATGCACAATACAGGCTCTACTTACAACTCTAACGGAAAATTGACGAGATACGGAATATATGCTGCTCCAAAAACGCTACATCACAGCTGCCGCTCTTATTGGGTTTAGGTTATTCGGCCTTTCCCTCGAAAAATTAAAGTTCAAGCTTTTCCTTCGACTTCAAACTTCAAGCCACGTGTAACGGCTTAAAACTTCTAGGCAGATTATCTTTGTCCTCGTCGCTAGGCGACGAAAGTTTCACCTACGTTAATAATCACTCCGTGCCACTACGTGCTGTACCATCAAGTCCAGGTCCGACATCTCTCATTCCCGACATGATCTTCGAAAAGGAAAGAAAAAAGTTACATATATCACGCGGATATACAGCATCGTCCACGCTAGTACGTGACTTCAGCGTTTCCCCTGGAGCCACTTATCACGTCAGCCTCCGTCTAACACGTTTCTTTCCACTCCATGTAACTTTCTAGAAAGTTAAGATGAGCCGCAGAGGCATAGAAACGTAATGATAAACGGCAAAAGTACCAGAAGAAAAACAGAACGGTTACCGTACGAAGGATTACGGAGGAAATCCTCTTGGCGCGTAAGCCGTAAGTAGCCCTTGCAGTCGGCCGGGTCTGTGTACTCGCACGCCTTTAATAGGCAACAACCGCCTCGGCCAGAAGAGAAGCCGTTTGTAGAAGAGCGATGGCAAAACGAGTGCGGCGCATTGGTCCGCTGTCAGATTTATTTTGTTTCATTTTATAATTGCTGTTCTTCGTTTCCCGCGGTGATTCAAAGCTTATGTGCGTAGACATTTCCTGCGGTGGAAACATGTCACTTGAAAATGCCTTTTATAGCGTGGCTGCAGGTGTACTCGAGTGTTTTCATGCGGTGGGTAGGGCAGGATTGTTATGGCGTGGCCGATGTCAGATGTGAATGCAACGCAACGGGTGTACACGAAGTAATTGGGTGAGGGGGGGGGGGTCTCCGAATTAATTTAGACTACCTGTCGTTTTTAAGAGCATGTAAGTCAAAGAACCTAGGTGCTCTTGTTTTTCACCTGCACCAGGATGCGGCTCCCATAGGCTGGGAATCGAACCTGCACCTTCGTCCTTAGCAGCGGGCATCGAAGTAGAATCTGAGTGCAGGTAGACAACAACTCATATACGTGTCTATCTTAACAAGTAATATGTAACGTTTACCGTTCAAGAACATCAGATAGTCAAAATTTTCGTAGCGCTCCACTACGGCTTCGCTCACAATAACATCGTTGTTCTGGGACGTAAAATCCCAAAAATTATGTTGTTATGTAATGTGTGGTCGCATTGTATTGTTGCACCTCCGCGTTAGAAGAGATCGTTGCCCTCTCTCGTCTGAAGGTATGTGTGCATAGTATTGTGGAGTATGGAGAACCAACTAGCTCGAACCCTGACGTGCACTCAAGAAGTTGTTTGAACTACAGGCTGGGCCTAAGCAAAGCTTACGAAAGGTTGTTTCAACAGAGCGGCTGGTTTTAATCTGCTAATTGTATGCGCGCCATGATCTGCTTCATACAACGGGGCGTTTTCTGCACACTTTGCAACGCCAGCATTCGGGCATAATCGAAGCTAAGTTTGATTAAAAACAACGCGCATAAATACTGAATAAAAGGCAGCTTGAGAGTAGCTTATCAAAACAAAAGAATCGATGGCTGCAGAAGCATCAGGGTTCGACTAAAGCGAAGTAAGTACACGTGCTTCTCTGTATACTCACACCGCATCGGCAATCCTAAGTAAAACAGGTTTCTCACATGTAAAATATGGGCCACCGCTTATTCGCCAACCTCAACGGTATTGCTACAGACGTTGTTATTTTTTGTTTCTTTGTACACATAGGTCATGGGTTGGCAGAGAAATTAGATTAAATACTATTTCCCCGAATAGCAGGGTGTATAAATTTTTCTTTGCTTTTATAGCCGGGCTGCCCTTGACCCACATGATTACCGACCCGTGGCTGAAGAGACAGAGTCTGTAGTACCGGATTCGTCATGCCGTGACATCAGGCTTGCGTCATCGTACGCACCAGAGCTGTGAGGCTTGAGTGACGGGTGTACCCTGTACCACACCCTAAACTAACAAAAGAAGGCAAGCGCGATCTTTATACACCTGTACAGCAAAACATACACACGTTCAACATTATTGCACCACCTATAGCCAAGAAAACATAGCTACATGTGCCAGCTCTGCAACGTACTGGACACCCTGGTACACTTGCTCCTTGTACTCCAGTGTCATGCAAGCCGCAGTATGAAACCAGAGACGACTGGGAATGAAGCAGGACAAACGAACGACGAGCACCTAACAGAAACGTGGGAAGCCAAGCTCGCCCTCGAGAAGCTAGAAGACCCGCGACAACTCGTCGCCAGGGCCAAGAGTGCAGTCGAAGCCAGAGGGTTGCTGGACTAGGGAGCCCTCCAACCTCAGGGCAATAACAGGCGTCGCTTGGAACACTGTTTCGAGAATAAACGTTTATTTCTCCCTCTCTCTCTTTCACAGATTTAGAGTGAAGCAAGAAAAGACCTGTCTTTCGTCTGTCGTCTCCTCTGCAAAGCGAAAGCGGTACAAAAAAAAAAAAACAATCAGAAAACCGCTTTTGCCGTGACGACAGGCTTGCGTCATCGCCCGTGTCAGAGCTGTTTGATAACGGCTTTAAAATATAGGCTGTCGCTGAATAAACGATGAGTAGGGTTCCCGTTCTTGTATGAGCGTTATGTCCCTGGCCGCCTGACCGACTGTAGTTATATAAGTCGCCTTTGCTCTCTAGCCCTCTCCGTAAAACCACTCCAACCTAAGTTTGAACGGCGAAGAATTTCCTCCGTCATGTCACACCTGTTACTTCGACATCTTTGCTTATGCTTGCGTAGTTCAGGTTCCAATTTGCTGAAGAGATAAATGGTGGATAACAAAGCTCATGATTGGGAACGAAACAATATGTCAAGATTGTTTGGAACAGACGGCGAAGCATGAAAGATAATTTACAGGAGAGAGTGGCCAGATATCTTTAAAATTCACCAGAAAATAAATTGCGGTCAATCTGTAGCCTACATGGGTCATGAGTGCACAGGATGTAATGTGTACTGAGGAAAAGTAGGGCGCGGTAGAGGTTGCAAAGTGTAGCGAAACGTGGGGTGGATGTCGGGCGACTAACGCGTTGCCCTCGGCAGGGCTATTGAGGAAAACAAACGCGAGGAAATATTAGACCTCTATATTTAGCGTTAGAGCGTCCGCAATAAACTGCGTCGCGCAGTTCACGTACGTCGCAGCTGCCCCAAAGTGTTCTTCCACAGATGGCGTTCTTGTATCTATATCTGTGGGTTGGTGTACGCCTATTTATTACGTTCTTTGATGGAAGTTGGGTCGTTAACGTTTCGACGTGGGCTAGCTCTGAAAGTGATTCCTTCAAAGAGTGACCTAGTTGCCGTTTCGTGATTTGCGGATTTCTGTTCTTTATTATTTTTCCTTATTTTTGCGGTTATCTAGCACCTTAGAAGAGCTGCTGCGGCTTTCTTCGAGCAACACAGCTGCTGCCTAAAAGCACGAGTCTATGCATTGTTGCATTCATGGATGGACGCTTAGTTTAGCTACATTGATCTGTACATACATCTGCATGTGCTCAAATGAAGATGTAACACATAGAGAAACGTTTATAGGAGCATATCTACTGTGAAAGTATCTGTTAGTTCGTCTTTTCTGTGGAGCTCACAATTCAGTACATAATCATAAAGTGCACAACTTTACAACTTTCGCTCGAGTGGTATAAATATACATTTTGTTACTACATTAAACAAGTCATGACTATAGCATCGTCCCTTTTATTCTTTCCCACCACCTTTCCCCTTCTCAAGTACAGGGTAGCAAACCGGAGACATCATTTGCTTTCTGTATTAACGCGATAGCGTTAAAGAGCTCGTTTCGCAAGAAATTGCGGCGTCGGCGTCGGTGTCGGCGTCGTTGGTTGTGAGCGAAAAATCACCATCTTGTCCGTGACCGAAAAATCGAGAAAGATGCAAATAAAATAAATAATAAAAATTTCCGGGTCCCAGTGAGGATCGAACCCAGGCAGTCTGCGTGGCAAGCAGGTGTTCTACCACACAGCCACACAGCCACACGTCTGCTTGGAAATACAGTGAAAATAACTTCCTCTGCTTGGAAAGGCAGGGAAAATAACTTTCATGCTTTACAAACCCACGCGCCCTGCATACAGGCTTCACAATGCAACATGTAATATCGTAGTAATATTGCGTGGTACAAGAGTTCATTGCCATCGGGCGTCAGAACACGTGGTTATCATAATGGCTTCGTGGTTTAAAGCCGGCCAGCCATTACAAAAGGCACTGAAGTTACTGCGCGTATTCCCTTAAGACAACGTAGTGGGTGTATAGCAAGTTCGCAAACATTTAACTCGCATAATTGCTCGTGGTTTAAAGCATGCTACCAATTACACAGAATGCAGCCATATGCGAAAGCTTCACTGACACAAGCCACTTTCACCTTTATCGATTACATTGTAGTAATCCACAATTTAAACTTCTCGAGTAACAGCATACAATAAAAAGTATGCACTAAGTGGTTGAAGTACGCATTAGGGACAGGATATCGCTATCGCGTTCAACTCTTAAAGGCGAAGCTTAAGGGTCCCCCCATTTTTTTCCTTTATCTCCCTCTTTCGTTCTCTCTTGTTGCTAAATAACTCAAACCTGGAAGAATCTCTGTTCATTTACTCAAATTAATTTTCGATCTTTTAGTAAGAGCAATTATACGCTTTACATGCATTTGAATAGAAAATCTAAAACTGCTAACAGTCTGCCTAACTTGTTTTTCCAAACTTTTTACCATCTTTATTTCTACAATAATTTCAGTTTTTTGTTACCATTCTTCGTATGCCCCC